>VXBU01018227.1:106091-204542 GCA_013400315.1 Bombycilla garrulus | reverse complement strand
ATGTGATTTTTCTTATTCAGTCCTAGTTACTTCCTATCACCTCTGCAATCTGATTACATGCTGATCCATGAATTAGAGCCTACCCCCATTGGGATGAACCCTACCTTGGTAAAGCAACTGTNTTGCTTCACCAAGATCTAATTGAGATTTTGGAAAGAATTAAGACATCTAAAATGAACGTTCACAATTCGGTCACTCTTGACATCCCTAAGGTAATTAACATGACACATGATATTGATTTTTAGAATAAGTTGCTTAATGAAATTGTTGAATGTATATTGAAATTGAAAATTTATTATTTGTTTTGTTTTTCCTTTTCCTTTCCTTTATCTCTTTCCTACTTTCTGCCTCTGTTTTCTGGGATACGCTACCAACTTTGACAAATCCTGAAGACTTCAAAGCAGCGCTATGAAGAAGAGCTCCTGATGATAATCGTGGGTCACAGGGTGGTGTAAGCGTCGGCCCGAAGATCTCACTTTGCCTCCCAATCGTCGGGACAGAGACAGGGACAGACCCCACAAGACACACCCTGGCCTGGCTGAGCAGGGAGATGTTTGCTGCTACGGTACTGTGCTTCGGGCAGAACGGCTGTAGGCACAGCACATATGTTTACTGCTGTGGTACAGCACAAACCTGATGCTGATCAGCTACAGGCCTGCTCACAATAGGCCATAAATCTCCCTGCCTTTCAGCCAGAGGCTACTCCCCTTGGAAGAAGACTTAAAAACTGTGACTCTTTGAAGGGACTCTCAAGATCTCCCCATGGAAGCAGACGCGTCTATTGGCTGGGCCACGAGGACTTTGTCTCGCTGTTGGTAGCTATATCCCACCTTCTCTCTCTCTTTCTCTCCCTGCTTTGCTCTCTTTCTCTCTCTCCCATCTATCGCATAACTGAGTTGCTCAGCACTCAATAAAGTGCTTCATTGTTTTGTTGAAATTATAGTCCCTTGCTGTTTGCCTCTTAGTTTTGCACCTCGAGATCCCTTAGACCATCACGATTTCTGCCTTAACATGAAAGTGGATCATGACAACAGTGAAGAAAAACTATCATGACAACTGAAAAATAAAGCACAGGATGGGTACAGGAAGAGAGCTGACAATGTGGAAGCTGTTCACTTTTTCTAGATTCATTTTAAAAGAGTTTTATGTTAGCTTCCTCATATTCTTTAAGCAGCATAGTTTTGCCAATGGAAGAAAAGTGACAACTATTGCATTCATGAAAGGTGCCAAAAAACCTCAAGCATTTCCAAAATAATCCCCTGAAACAGCTGCACAAAAAAAAAGCAATTTATTCCAGCACACACAGATGAATTATGTCAGTATAAATTTATTGCTACAAGAAGTTTTTGGGGTTTTTAAACACAGAGGCTATATTGTAAGCTTTCCAAGAAATGCAGCAATTGGGAAATATGAATTTCACATGAAAACTATGAAGGAGAGAAGGTAACTGTGCAGAATACTGCATCATCATCACAGCTCACCACATAATTAAGAGTTACTATAACTCTCCTTTTAAAATAACTGCTATACTTAAAAGCTTATTGTTATGAGCTAAAACACATTAAAAATAAGGCTGGTAACATACTACATACCATATAATATACACAAAAAAGTTTTAATTAGTCTATTTCACTCAACCATATTTTCCATAAATGTATAGACTACACATAAAATTGTTAACAATGTTAACACATATTGTCCATGTGTATGAGAGGCTAGGTGCTTTTTTGCTTTTGAAAATAGGTTAATCAAGGAATAAAATCATGTGTTTATAATAAATTCTTGTAGAGTACAATACTGTGCAATTCAAAATACTTGAAAAATTGTCTATAAGCAGCAGTGGTGCTTTTCTCGATCATGCTGGTCTACATATGTACGATATGCTACAGAGCAATTCCTCCATGAGTAACAAACTCAACACAAAGCATAACTGAGGTTCCTCAGTGCTGAACTGGTAAACATTTTAAATACAAGGCAAGAACAAACATTTCTTTGCAATTTCAAAAGACAAAAGATGTTACATAAAGCTAAAAGAAAAAAACCTTTCATAGTAATGAAAAAGAAAAGAAGAAAAGGCTTTGTTTCAGGACCCTACTACTAAAACAATGTTAAAGCCCATTAAAAAGGTGTTATTTTTGCTTGAATGCAGTCTTTTGAACAACATCTTTGAATGTGTGCTCATGTCACAGACAATTTAATGAGATGCTGTCCATAATCAAAGGCAATAATTTGCAAATCTTTCAACCAAACCTCTTTAAGATATCTACATACTGTCATGCAATACTCCATTTAATCATGTGTGCTGGTTTAAGCAAAATATTTATTTCTATCTCTGTCATGATAAACCATCTTATGAAAATTACTAAAAAATTCTCTCTTTTTTTCTCCACTTAATTTTCTTTCATTAAAGCTGTTTAATATTTAATGTAATTTAAGAAGAATGGAAAAAAAGGTGTTCCAGAGAACAGGATGCAATCTTGGAACGACTAAACCTTGCACCTTTTCAGCTCTGTTATGACTTCCAGGCTGAAAGGGTGCAGAGGGATTTGTAAGGATCCAGATACATTTCTAACAACCATGATATTAAAATAAAGTGGCTTCTTCCTTAACTAATTCAGCTGACTTCCTCTAATTTACTAAGGAGCCCCCAGACTTTACTCTGAAACACTAGCATGCCTCATGATGCTCCCTGGAATTGCTGCTTAAAATGAAAAGTCTCAACAAGTCTGCTTCTGGTTTTGTGGCAGCTCATGTGCACTGGCTCTAACAGATGCAGAAGGCAGAGCACTCTGTTTCCTGCCAGCTGAGCTCCTGGAGCCACCACTGAGGTAAAGCCTCAAACAAGAGCCTTACAGACACTTGGGATCTGGCTTGCAAAGGTTGGGGAAGGCATAAGCAGTCCAGAAAACATAGTGCAAACAGCCTATTTTTGAGCCTAAGATCTAAATTTGTGCTAGTAAATAAAGTATAAATTACTGAACACAGAAACAGATGGATATTAAGAAAATAACCAAAGCATGGAAATGAAAATACCCATCCAAGTTACAACTGAAGTCTTTAATCTCTAATATACACATTTATCTTAGAAAAATCCTGTCAAGCTGCTCCTCATAACTTTTTCAGCATTTGTTACGCGGCTGAAAGACTGCGGAAACTTTTGGTTTGACAGAGACTGAGTTATTGATGAGCCAGAGGAAGCACTGCCAGCCTCTGGGGAAGCTTTCCCCGCTGTCCTGGTTTCAGCTGGGATAGAGCTAATTTCTTCTCAGCAGCTGGTACAGTGCTGTGGTTTGGATTCAGCATGAGAATAATGTTGGTAAAACACTGATGTGTCTTAGGACTTAAGAACAACTTGAGTTGTTCCTAAGTCATGTTCATCCTAAATCAAGGACTTTTCTGCGTCTCATGCTCTGCCAGTGAGGAGGTACACAAAAGAGCTGGGAAGGAGCATGGCCATGACAGGTGACCCTAACTGGCCAGAGGGATATCCCACACTAGAAAATCCTGCCCAGAATATAAACTGGGCAAGTTACCCATATGGAGTCTGGCATCAGTCAGTGGGTGGCAAGCAATTGTATTGGTATTTTTAATACCATTATTTACTACTATTGCCATATTTTTTATTGTTTCAATTCTTAAACTGTTATTATCTCAAAAGTTTTACTTTTGCTTCTCTTCCCCTTTCCACCAGGGTGGGTGGAGGTGAGTGATCAGCTGTATGGTTGCCAACTGGGATTAAACCAGGACACTCATGAGGACAGTGCTGCAGCTCACACCTGTGACACAGGGACCCCTCTGAAACATAGGTTACATCTTTTTCATCTTGCTTTTCCTTTTTAATGACTTCTTCAAAGAGCTACAATCATAGAACAAAATAAATCAAAGTAATATAACTCCTTACCATTCTACTTGTGCTTTGCCAATACTTGAAGTAAAAATCTGTTTCCATAACAGACAAAAGAAACACTAAACAAGATTGGTTTTTGTTTTCTATTTGTCAGCATAAGATCATCAGGAAGATATTCAGAAATTGGGGGAAAACAAACAAACAAAAAGAACTACACCCTGTTCATTTGCTTCTAAGTTGCAGATAAATAATTAAAAAATTTTGAAAATGTAAACCCAGTGACTGAAGTACATCCTACATCTTACTATGACGATATCTGGCCAAAGCAAGTCCTTGCTACCCTACCCTACAACCATGTTTTGTAGCACATCTAACCTAGTTCTAAGTAACGTGGTGCAACTGTGCTTACCAAACTTCTTTCTCCCAAGGAAATTAAGCCATTGCTGTACTTCCAAAATTTCTCATTAATTGTGTTTATGGGGGAATTTAGAATACCTGATGACTCAACATGAGACTGAGTCCAGGGAAACTTCATGTGGAATGGCAGCAGATTAATAAAGTACCAATGTATTCTGGTTGGCTTTTTAATTACCAAGTAAATAGGAAAGCAGATAACATGCACAAGCAAGTAAAAAAAAAATGCATAAATTCAAGTGACACATTATGCTTCTAATAAAAACAAAACACAGTTGCTTGCCAAGGCTATTAATATAGTCTAATTATGTCACATGTAAGATTTATGTATAAATAATATTTAAGGCAGCTCACACCAAAGACTAAAATAATTTGCTAAAATGCATTTGGACAGATACTTTATCATCTTTCAGAGAACAACTATTTTTGGAAACCCAAAGAAACATGCCTATGTCTCCAAAGGAATTTATGTTACAAAGTTATACATAATTTTTAAATCTTTTATCCTCATATAAGTATAGAAATTACTTCCTTTCTAGGACCAGAAGGGGAGCTGAAAAATTAATACTTGGATATTTTCTATAACTAAAAGATATTTACCATTGCTATAAGCAAGATGGATGAGCCTGGAGAGGAGAAAGATGAGATGCATAAGCAAGAGCTGAAAACTGGATTACTGATTTTAAACATCAGGCAGACATCAAACTGTGGCAGTCACACATAATAAGGAACATATGATTCAAATTTCCCTTTAATTTCATGGACGCTCTGCCTAAGAGGGCTCATTGCTTTTGATTGTTTTTTTTATTCAGGATGATTTGACAAAATTAGCTTTCGCTATTCCTTCCTTTGTTGTTGATATTTTATTTTCCACACCACTTTAAGAGAGAAAATGGACTAGTAAATGTTACCGATTACTAAAAATCAAATTGCTAAGAAAACAAAAATTATGTCCTAAGCTAGGATTTCCACTGTCTGTCCAAGCAGTCTGAATCAAACTGATGAAACTAAACCAATGTTTTCTGTTAAATTCCACTTCTACTACATATATATGTGTGTGTGTGTGTTTGCCTTGCTTCAAATAATAATTGTAATTTTTTCAATTGCCACATAACTGAAACAAATGCTGAATTAGTCTTTTACATTGAATTTTATGTGAGGAACTAGAAAGCACTATATGTTGGGATTCCTTTTACATCCCATCAACACATTATATCAGTACATCACATGGGGAAAAAAATTAGATCTTTGGGACTACTGTGCTGCAGAAAGTACACTTCAAACACGCAAGCTATCTAAATGTGAATTGATCTGATCCTTTGCACAATATTATTGCTGAGAATTTTATCCTTCATTATACATAACAATTCTGAACTGTAGCCTATGAATCTCACCATATGATTTAAGCATGCAAAATTAAAGCCTTAAGTTTTAAAATAATAATATACATTTTGATCAACTTCTAATTCACTTCTTATAATAGTTTGGATTTTATGATCTCCTAAAGTATATCAGAGTATTTGTCAGAAAAAAATATTTAGTTAGTGCCTAAAGTCATCTAGAATAAAAATGGATATAATAGGGCAGCCAGCAACTCTAAGTCTCACCATAGTTTGAACTAAAGTGGATACTTCTAAAAAACAACTCAATGGATTAAAGCAATTCCATATACAAGGAACCACCTTTTATCTAAGGAGCAATTATAACAACATAGCAAAAGGTATAAGCAGATCACAAAACCAAGGCAGAATAAGGACTCAACAAACTCTTGAGAAGAAAAAATAGAAGAGAATATATATGTGAACAGAAGAAAAAAAAAACCTCTAAAACCATAAACAAAATATGATCAAAACTGCTTAGGAAAAGATCTGGAAAGACATCCACAAACAAGAAAAATCTGATAAAACTACAAAACAACAGACGTTAATTTTGGTTAGGTCTGACATTACTAAGCAATATTTCAGGAACAAACATGCAACAAAAGAAACTTCCTTTTAAGAAGTACAATTTTTTTCCTCTACTTGTAGTACAGTTCCTACTGAAAATACAGTGTGTGCATTTAACAACTAAAAAGCATTGAATTCTGTACTCTGAATACTTCTACGACAGAAGAATCAGAAGCATAACAAATTTCTTAACCTTCCCAACCAACTGGACTTAATTTTTATATGGACCCACTTATAGACCCCCTTGAAATGCATTCTCTGCTCATTAAAATATGCAATTTTTTGAGCACAAACTATTTTTAGAACAGAACTATGAATGAAACAATGCTATATAGCAAAAAGTATGGTGAAACCTTTATAAGAATGAGGAAAAAAGTTGAAAAATTCTGGTGGACAGACCTGTGGTGGGCACAATTGAGGAACGGCTTCCAATTTCTAGCAGACCAGAGAAGATGATTCAAGGTATGACAATCATGATACATTTTAAAACCTGCTCCAAACCAGATGATTCAATGTCAGTGTCACTGTCTGCTTGTAGACTGACAAGTTAAAACATGAAACCTAAACAATAACACCACCTTGTTGCCTCAGAATGATAAGTAGGTCCAGAAACCATGTCTGGAGTGTAAGAAAGAGGGAATGTGATTGTTAAGTGAGCATAGCAAGGGAGATGACTAAAATTTGCAGTATAGTCAGTGATTCAATATTCAAGTTTCAGTGAAACAGCATGTACCTTCCCATATTGGTTAGAAAAAGATTTGAAGGCAGATCCCACCATAAGAGAAACTATATATTTGTGATCTCTCAGAACTTCAGAAACAGTAGGGAGAATTATTATCATTATTGTCATTACTAAATGAAGGGGAAAAAATATAAGCATAACAATTAACAATTTAAGTCTCTGGAATATGGTAAATGAACAAGATCTTGATTCCCACAACCTGCAAGTATGGTAGAACAATGTAGTCATACTGTAATATGTACCTACTGTGGTATAGGTATAAAGTAGCATAAATATTTAGTTAATTCAGATGAAACAAAACCATTCCTGAGAAGAACCTTTTTTTTAGTTTTAATTTTTATGTATAATACAACACTTATCACAATCGTACCAGCTTTAGTAAGGCACAAAGGATCATGTTTTGATGTCCCAGTGAACACAACTTCAGAAGCTGTTTCATGTGACTCCCTGAATGTCTTGGTTTTGAAAGACAGGTGCCCGCAAAGGAAGGCAGGAGCCCCTCCCAGAACAGAAAAATGCAAACCCCCTCCCTCCAAATTATTTAAGTGGGCTCTCAGGCAAAAATATGAGGATAAGAATAACAGTTCTTTAATATAAAATAAAACAAAAAAGCAACAAACTACAACCTAATAGGAAAATTAGAACAAGATGCAGTATTAAACAAAAAAACAAAACCTGACAGTTAGAATACAACCTGACACCCTGTCAGTCAGGGTGTTGGTAGCAGTCCAGTTGGAATGGTGGCTCCAGTAGTCCTCCTGGAGTGACAGATGGTTCTGCTGAAGCAGAGATCCTGTAGAAGGGCAGAGTTTTCCTCCAATGGTCCAGTGATGATGTTGAAGAGTCTGGTCCTTCCTTCTGGGAATCTAGTGGGAGAGAAGGCTGCTCTTCTGGGAATCCAGTAGAAGGCAGATGCCTGTTCTGTCCAAATGNTTTTTGCAAATGTTTTTTTTTTTTTTTTTGTTTTTTTTTTTTTTTTTTTTTTTTTTTTTTTTTTTTTTTGGTGTGGAAATTCCACTTGAAAGTTACAATCTATTATTTCAATGCTCCATCAGCTGCCTGCCTTGGAACTTGTTGTAATTGCTTGATTAGTTGTAATAAACTTACTTTCCTATCTGCAACACTCTCCAACACAGAGAGGTGCAAATTAGATGACTAACACAATGCATTACTGAACAGCTCAAATTAAAATGGAATACAATTAAGGCTGCTATCTGTCCAGATGATGGATGTTCTTTGTTTTCCTCTTTTTAAATCATGAATGTAGTTTTCTGTCTCAACAGTTCAGCTTGAAAATCTTCTACAGAAGAATTTTAACATACTAAGTTTCCAGGGAAGTGGCAATCCTCTCCATCCCAATGACTTCTGATATTTGACATCCTGTCCCCTACTCCATTTTCCCATATCATATCTGATTACATATAGGGAAAGGACAGAATTTTTACTTCAGACATCAGTGTGCTCATGGGACGTGACAATCAAAGAAAAAACTTAGTATGGAGGAAAATAAACAAAAGTGATCCCTTATCCTCAGCACCACAGCTCTTTGGAATGTCTTATTCCTTCCCATACTACAATCCCTCAAAAGAGGCAATTTAAATTAAATCCATAAGCTCCGAATAATTTGATCCAAATAATTTGACTCTCCCAAAAGCCTACTGTCATGGCACAAAAAAACAAGAGGTAGCTCAGGAAGGAATCATATGGAAACAGATAAAGCAGCAATGAAGTTTCCTTGCATCATTGGAAAACCTGCAGATTTTCCTGAAAATTAGCTGAAGATTCTATGATTTATCTTGTCCTTGTGCAAAAAAAAACAACTATCTGTAAGGAAATCCTAAATACTATAGCTGCTCAAAATCAAGGGGTATCAAATATAGCTGTATCTTACAGTATTTTTAATGTTTTCCCTTATTGCATAAATAACACGCTTTTGATATTCCAAGGCTCAACAAAAGATGCTAATGTTCAGAGGCTGCATAACTCCATGCAGCCTTTCTAAATCAATAGACCCCTTCACATTAAGTAATAAAGTTCTGACACAATGTCTCAGAAAATCTCCATGTAAATCCATATATGCTTGGCATGTTTGGAAACCAGCTGTAAGATTGGTTACACAAGTACAAGTGACATGAGTACTGAAAGATAGGAAAAGAAGGTGCCAGTATGTTAAGTAGATGTGACTTCAGGCTTGCCTTATTTCAACACACTATAAACTATTGCCATAGTAAGGTTGAGAATTTCTCTTTAAAGGTCTACTTTAAATGTTCCAAAATTGGCATTCTTGTGCATATTAAACTAGACTAAATAGCTAATACATCAATCGAGTGGGGAATTCACAAGGAAGTCTGGTCATAAAATAATAAAATGTCACAATTTGAAAACATTGTAGCAATTGAAAATTTGTCGCAATTTGAAACATATCTAAAGGTAAAATAATAATTCTAGGGAATATATTCTGAGACCCCCCTCTTTCAGAGACAAAGATAATTCTGAAAGACGTGATGTGGTGTGATGTCACAGCAGTTGATTATGTAGACATGAGCACATAATGGAAAGGAAAAGGGCCAAAATACATTTCCTCTATGTGCATCAAAGATAATCCATCAATGGAAAGAATGATAAAATGCATTTCCTATCTAGATCTAGCATTATGGCATCTTGGTTTAATTCTCTTTCCAGAATATTCACATATATGCATACAACAATCAGGGCAACAAATTCCTACGCATTTTAAAGTTGACCTTGCTAAGGAAAGAATAAATAATTAAGCAAATAAAAAGGAAGCACATAAAAATAAACTGTCAGGCAAGAGAAAGCAGAATATGAAAAAAAATTCCCTGGAAAATTATTTCAAATTTTTTATTCTTGTTATTTTAAAATATGTGAATTTAACAACTATGTATTAATCCTAAAATACCGCAGTGAAAAAAGGATGCATTATTTATCTTCTTTTAGAGAACAGATATTGGTTTCCAGTTCACTGAAGTATTTACTTGAGTATTACATTTAAGCACTTGACTAATTTCAATTTTCTAACTGAACTACAAGTGTCTTACTTTTTCAGGACCCTTATTTACAGAGTCCTTAAATATCCATACTTATGAATAAAATTCTAGAAGAGCCAAAATTTGAAATTCTCTGAGGTTCTAACTCATTGCCTTTGCTGAGAGCTGATTTTTCTTCTTCTCCTATTCCTTAAGCTAACAAAAAGAGCAGCAGAAGCCAAAGGCACTAATAAACATAACCAGGAGATTAGCAATACTGGTAAACACTGAATATTGAGCTATATCAAGCATTAGCACAGAGATAAAGTAGCAGACTAATATGTTTTTTTTCCCCCACATCTTGCCAATATTTCTTTCATGCAACAGTAAAGAGTCTTGTGTTATTCAGTAAATTCACAATGACATCTATAATATTAAACATAGATCAGAAAACATAAAGCTTAACCTGTGTGCCTGGATCTGAATTTATAATGCTTTCTGAACTGTCTTTCTGTTGCTCTTGTCTATTATACACTCAATAATTCAAAAACACAAGCCCAGTAAAGAATAGGACAGAATACCAAGTTTCTCATATTATTATTTGGTAGGAAAAAAAACGTATTTAGAACAACTGAAAAACTGTATATTTAGAATACTGAAATTTAACCACCATCTGTTAGCCTCTAAGGCAGCTTTCATTACGGCCATCACCTCTTCATGAGTCACTACAGGGAGCTATCATTAATACTAGCCATGATTAATGAGCATGTTGCCAATTAAAATTATTCCACTCTAAAGCTTAGCAACATTCTGACAGTGTTACATAGTCTAACTACCACCTCCACGTTCTCAGTTACCTCATCTAAAAAAAAAAAAAAAAATCTCTGTTGCAGTTTACTTTAGATTGTAATGCAAATTCTAGGAGATTCTCCTTGGTTACAGGGACAAGTTGGTCCTTTCAGGCTGCCTCTGGAAAGTACCAAGACGCAATCACTGAAAAATGTCTGCACTCTCTATAACATAGGGGGGTTAAAAAAATCAGGTAAATGGTAAAAAACCCTTTATCTTATCACTTTAAATCTACAGGAACTTAATTCTAAATATTATGTTTCAATATGCTGCTGTTAATAATACTACTATTAAATGTCATTATAAAAAACCCACTCTTTGAGAACCTGTTTTCCCCTTTCCTCTGAACACCTCATATCTTTTATTTCTTTTTAATTTCTTTATTGAAGCTAAGTAGCAGGATGATTTATGTTTGGGTCTTTGAATGGATTCAAATGAGAAAATCTGTCTTTTCTGTTTGGTTTTTCCACCCAAAATCTCTTTTCTGTCAAATGCGAACAGTTCAACCAGAAATAAGTATGTCAAATAACAAACTCGTTTTTTCAGGAAGGAAAGCACTTTCCTGCTTTGGTCCTACCATATTATATTGGCCATATTTCCAGTCCTACAGCTTGTCCAACACTTGGGCTCCATCAGGTACGTGCAGTATGAAACTGCAGTAAAACAATGGACTACTTTAATCACACAAAATGCATATTAGGTAAAGGAAATAAGTTTTAGTTTGATGCATGGTTAAAATGAAAGCAGAAAACATTAGAAGGATGTAGAAGTAGCCATGAAGGAATTGAAGGCCTGATGAAAAAAGTGATGAAAATTATGGGACCTGGTCCTAAAGCATTTCTGTTATTTAAATTATATTTTAACCTTATTAAATAATAGTTCAGAATGTTGATATAAATAAGTAGTGCAGGAAAGCCAAATGACTAGATGAAGGAGTTTTATTAAATACATTACAATAGGCTATTTTGTAGTAGCCAAATATCACTGCCAAAATAGCAAAAGAACTCCAACATAAACTTTTTTTAAATGTCTATTTGTTTAGGCAGTTCTGCTCTGAGCCTTTCCAAAAATAAAATTATAGCAGTAATGCTAAAAGCAATCTTTTATTTCCTGCTACTATAAACACAAAAAAAAAGTTAAAACATCATTAAAGCTTAGCATCACAATGGAAATTCATATCATTAAATCCATGGTATCCCTCGCAGAAGGACTTTCTAACAGCATTGGTCTGCCCTTGCGCTTTTTCCTTTCTCTCACAGCTGCCCTTTCTGTGTTTGCTTGGGGAGCACTGTGCCACTAGAACTTACTCCTTCTGAAGGGTTTGGTGCTTTTCCTCCACAGAGAGAAAGTCCTCAATGCTGAGGAACAAGACACTGAAAATACAGCCAGCAGACTGACCCTTAGTCCAGCTCCACAGTTCCTGTTTAGTTCGGGCTTTCGGTCAACTCAAACAGTCCCAAGAAAAACCTAATTTTTATGAATTTATTCCATCATTTCAAAAGGGAACTGTGAAATCTTGGATATCTACAAAAATTGTATAACAAATTTAATTTACCATTTTTGTTCCTTATTTATAGTCTTTACTTTGTTTACCTAAAACAATTAAGCGTGGATGGTTGGTTGCATAAACTAATATCAACCAGATTTTCAATAAATCCTTTTTTATTAAAATAGGAAAAAAAAATTCCTAATGCCAGTGATGTTACATATAAATCTTTTTTAAAGAACTTTTCGGAAAGCAGAAAATATTACCAAGAAGTTAACTCTTCACTTTACCAAGTTTCATTTAGGATCTTCTGTCTGAGTACAAACCCCAAAAGAACCATCTCCCCACTTTTATTTACCAACAAATATCAGTATATTTTCTGGTACTGTTGAAAATACTTCAAACAGGTGTCTACACCGTGCTTCAGATTGAAATTCTAAAAACCTTTATTTTCTTTTGCCAGTAGCTGAATTTAATATCAAAAAATCAATCATAATGTCTCTGCTGAAAGTTTTGATTGGAAGAAAAATTGACTCAGGCCTAACTATTCATCTTTAACAAGGCCCATTTCTGTTGTACTGATCACTGCAAACACTGAGAAATAGACATGGAAATGGGTACCACTCCTTTGCCTCCTTCTGTGCTTAGGAGAAAATGTTTTAACTTCTTTCTAGACTTGCTTAAATTAGTATGAGTAAAACAGATAGAAGGGAAATTGCTGGAAGGGTTGCTTTAAGAAATTTGTATTGCATTTAATTCTGAAATGTTCCCATGTGAACAGTTTCCAGCTTCCTCTACAACTCTGTTTAATCACCTACCTCCTCTACAGCACCTGCCTCTTCAGACAGCTTAAACCAGTTCCAGTTTTTCATAAAAGATCCTGTGTAACCTTATAAAGGAATCTTAGCTCACTTGAAACTTGGATTTCAGAGCCAATCTGAAGCTTGTGGAGCATGGACCCTCATGAAACAAATGGCATGGGCACACAAGGAATGGCCAAATGGACAAAAGTTGTCAAGAGCAAAGCTGGAGGAATGTCTGTGGTTTAATAAATCCTAAAATTTTCCATCAAAGCTACTTTGTTCATAAAGATAACAACAAACATAAGGATTATCCCTTAATTCTTTTTGATCTGCCTGTTACTATTTTATGCTTATCAGTACCTATTTTCTACCTATTTCACTGATCAAAGTGGAAACCAAGAACATAAGTTTCACTTGCTTCCAAAATCTCGTTAAGTAGAAGCACACAGAATCCTTCAGAATAAACAACAGGAATTCAGTAAATCATAAGACATTACTCAAAGTGATGTGGGGTGACTAACCAAAGTAAGGTTAATAAGAAACTTCTCAGTGTCTGCTGGAAGGATAGTGCAATATCTGCATAACAACAATGTTCCCTTAAAATCCCATACAAAAATAAGCTAATACAGCAAGCAAGGAATATAAAGGACATTACTTGAAGTTCAAAAAGTCATCCAAATAGCTTGTTTTCAGGCCCTAGGGAACTACAGAGAGTTCAACAGACCACTTGCTTGACAGAGAAAAAAGGTGGACACCTAGCTAGGCTTCATAGAGGACTGTTTGTGTTAAGTAGATGCAGATCTGTTGCTAGCACTAGAAAATATTCATCTATGAGCCAGCTGCGTGTGGCAAGATAAACTGTACCTTGAGTTTGCATATTTCAAACATTCTTAACAAGTGAAGTGAAGGTCTGCAGGGTACGTTCACACACATGAGACTTCAGTGTTATGAAAGGTGGAATCAAAACAGTTTCTTGGGTAAACACTAAGTAGAGACTGTTTATTAGAGAATCCAAACCACGCTGTCTGGTTAGAGAAAAGTCAATGAGAAAAAACAGAGTAACAGCTCTGTGTGTTCAAAGGTACTTGTATTTCCAGAGCTGACTGCACCTGTCATTTCCCATCTCCAGGGTGCACAAATGTTAAACTGTTTTTTTTTTGTGGGTAATGAAAGTGAAGAAGAACCTGAACCTATTGCGTTCTAGTAGTAGGGGAAGGAAAAGGCAAAGATCCAAACACTAAGCATTGCAGAATTGGCACAGGAGATGAGGAAATGCATGGAAAGCAAATAATCTTGTGTTTAGGTATATTTATTGATGAAAGTTATTAGAGTGCTTTCCAGTTTTTTATCTTTGTTTGAAAGAAGAATTTGCTACAACTTTTCTGTGGTAAATGTTGCTCACTTGTTCTCATTAATCAAATTCAATGTTTAAAACTGCCACATGTCCCTACAACATTTTCCTAATGACTATCAGTTTTCGACTATACATCCCACTGCTTTTCCATAGCCTAAGTAACTGCTTTAAAATTCATCCCCTCCAGCAGATACAGAAACAACTTAAATGACAGAGCTCCAGGCTGAGAGAAGCGAGGTGGAAGGAAAAGAGCAAAGGTGGTATCTTCTGCAGTTGAAGACTGATAAAATCCTGAAATCATGCTTCAGTTGACTACACAAATAGGGTATGAAAAATTCTAGTGGTTTTAAGCCAGACAGTAACTTAGAAAATTAACACAGCACATTGTGAAATCTAAGCAGCTCTGTAAAACAGTGTGACACTTCCAAAAAAACACATTTAGTCCAGCAGGCTGTCACCACACAGCCTTCTTTGAGTAAGAGTGCTACTAAACAACATCACTTCTACTTATTGCTGTCACCCACAGTGAGCTACAGATCTTACTAATCTTACCAACCAGAAAATGCATCTTTCTAACTACTAACATCAACACACACCTAAATATTTCCAAAGCAAATTGGGTAGAAAACAAGCAGACAACATGCACAAGTGAATAGGAATGTGCATGCACAAAGGAAAGTATCAGTCAAAGGATCTCTGCAAACACGAAGAGTCACGCTGACAGCATGTCTAACTTCACATTGTAGGGCTTCCACAAATGTTTTTGTAAGCATATTTTTGAGCATGTATGCATTCATATTTTGATTTTACAGTGACCAGCCTCTGGGGAAAGTAAGGTTCATTTCACAATCCTCTTTAGATCCCAAAGTGCATGTACCTGGAACAAACAGAAAAGACTTTTGTGTTACTCATAGGTTCTTCAGCTGGTTACTTGTTTATATCACTAGTGACATCCGGCCCTCTGTTAAGATACGGTAGATGCTTGTGAGGAGTTGGAGGAAAAATGGGAGGCTTGCCATCAGAGATGAGTTTATGCAACCTTTCTATAGCTGCTAAGAGAAAACTCCTCCAGCCACATCTTCTAATCACAAGTTTTCCACAAGGAAATTAAAACTGAATTATATTCTGCCTAGAAGAGCCTTAAGAAAAGTTCTCGTATACTGAGAAGATGAAGACAGCACTTTTAGATGGCAATAATTTACTTAATTCATGTGTATTTAATTCTAAATAATAAAATAAGAATCAGTTCAGCTGTCCTGGCATGGTGCTGTAGGAGTGTTTTCTCCTGTTGGAAATGTCTCCAAAAGGAACCTTTCAACATGGAGCTTTTTTTCTGCCTCTGTTTCTGAACTGGACGAATGTTCTAGGCAACTTATGCTGAGAAGGAATATATTTATTTGCCATGCTTCCTGCTGGAGCAGCTGTGTCCTAGACCTCAGAAAACTGAACATGTTCTTGAATATTGACAATTGCAGAGAGATTTCTTTTTTATATCTTTGAAAAGCAATTCCAGATGTTAAGCAGTGAATTACACAGTATATGTGACATCTAATAGGAAAAAGAATTCTAATGGGCGACTTTGGGTTTCATGGTATACATTATCTGGGAGGAACTGGAGAATTCCACTTCTGTGGCACTGTATTGTATACGATTCAAAATACCAGCAGTATAAAAGGGGAATTACTCAGTTTAACATTAAAAATATGCCCAGTCTCTCTGGTGACCCTGAGTATCTATTCAATAAATTAAATGGTTTAAACTAAAACTTTTAAACAAAGCATTAAAGTGATAATAAGCATCTGGTCTAGATAGGTGTATTTCTGCAGTTTTCAGGCAATATTAGCAATATTTTTTGCTCATATTTCACATGATCTGCTATATCTGAGATCAGATACCTTGAAGACTGTATATATCTTTGTGATATTTCTTAGGTAAATTCTACAGTTTCATGGATTTTCTAACAGGTATTAATGTTCAAAGTTCTCAACATCCTTCCACTGTACCCAGGGAGCTGACCAGCTAAAAAGGCCTTTGCAAAAAAAAGGTAGCCCTGATGGACAATGAAGAAGCAGCATGCCCTTGTGGCAAAGAAGAGACTGTGGACAGTCCTTGGAGATGCAGCCCAGCCAGACAAGGCCCTAGGCAACTGTAATTTGTTTGGGGCTAAATTTGCCTTCCTCTGAGCTCTTGCAGAAAGTCTTTATAGAAGGATGAATCTGGATCCCTGAGGGAGACACTTTCAATACTACCATTTTCACGGCAGTTATTATTTGGGACATCACTGAAAACAGGAACACTCAACAACTTGAATATGAGTCAGAGTGTGGTTTCAATATTACATGATGGATTTTGTTGCATAACAGAGATTGTCATGATTGTAAATTAAGGGATGAAGCTCTCTGGTAGCTGTCCTGAGCCTGGAATCTGAAAAATTGACATTTATGGATTCTACAGCTCACCAGCGCATTGCACAGGGATCCACCAGGATAGTACCTGAGATACAGCAAAACATCAAAGAACAAAATATATTTAAAGTGCAATAATTAGAATTCACAGTTTTATAAGAAGTTATATGTTGTTGGGCACTTGTCTAAGTGTTCAGAAAGAAGCAAAAATGTGCTACTGGAAAACATAGCGGTCCCCTTCTCTAATAAATTCTATCTACTCCACAACATTCCCTACATTTTCTGAAGATCTTTGCCCCAAGTTAAGTAGATCTATATTAATAAACACAGTTAGTAACCTTTGTGTGCTGTGTGACAAATTCTTGTTGAGGTTTAGAAACCCTTAGGACTTGAAGACATTCATCAAATATATAGCTGAGTACTCATATATTTCTCTCAAGCAATTTTTCTAAAAGATGAAATCATCTTTTACAGAACTTACAGAGTCACACAAACATAGCAAAAGGATTTAAGTAATTAATAGTTCTGGCATCACAGAACTAATATGAACACTATCACTTTACCTTTCTCTATACCAGGCCCTAACTATTATGATGTGATAGTTATTGATCCATGAGAATTTAATTTATAAAATAGCATTTTTAGAGGTGATATAAAAAACAAGCTCTTTTCCTGAGCCTTTGATATCTCAGCTCAAATGCCAAGATTTTATTAAACCCTCTGCCTGCAGAGGTAAAAACTAAATATTTCTCTGCCATTTAAGAAGCCTTTTCAGTCATAAACACTTTTTTTTCTATTCCACTTTTAAGAAATATTTTATTCAGAATAAAAAGAGAGAGGGATTAAAAAATCTTATTTTTCAAGTGTATGGCATAATACTTCGAAATCTAACACTATTTCTCTGAAGTACTTGATTAATATACCTTACCCTTGACTTGGAGATTTAAAAGCTTCCTTCCATTCCTTTACTATCACTCTGTTGTAATAATGAAGGGGTTAAAACATGTACTTTGGAAAAGCCTTAAGATGTGCATTTAAAAAAAATATATACACTCTTCACTTGAGGAGATTAACTCGAAAGGCTGAATACAGTAATGGCTGGTTGAAACCTGTACTGCAGAAAATATTTCCATTAGAAAGGACATAAAAAATATACCAGCTTCAGCCCACAGAGATTTTTAGTAGGTGGTGAACAGACCTCTCCTAGTACATATTTAGACAAAGGATCAGAGTATGGCTTTGTGGACAAATACTATTTAATTACAAACACTCTGAGAGGATCATATAATTTCTTACATTCTGTACACTGAAGAGATGGAGCAAACACACTTGTCAGGAAAACCATGCTGGCGGTCAGAATTTTTCCCCCTGTATATCTGGGTATGTGTAGTGCCTTTACTTGAAAACCTTCATTAAAGAAATGAGATCAATGCTGTGTCATGACAATATCAAAAGAGCACGAATTATTTTGGCTTCCTGGTTTTCAAGAACTGAATTTATTTGCCACTGTTAGTAATAAAAAAAACCCTGCTAGAATCTATCATATGTTACAATATAGCAAGTTAGAAAAAATAGTTTCAGAAAATGTGACTGCACTTTAAACTAAAAGACATAAATCAAGACTGCACACTTGATTTGACATGCTACAGCTACTTTACAGGCCTAAGATATACGGCAGTTTTCTTATTTCAGCTTTTCAAGTTGTCACACTTTGCAAGTTGTCTTATTCCAGCAAAGGGAGACTGCAAAATAATTTTTAAGCAATAAGCTGACATATTTTGAAGTAAAATCAGTGTTATACTGATTACTTTTGTCCAAAATCACCAACATAAACCACCAAATTATTTATTTACTAGTAACCTCATTCTCTGTTAAAAAATCTCAACTTTTACATCTATACAAAATCTTAAAGCATTTATCAATTTATTTATCTACAGTTTTTATTTGTGTAAGACAAACTCAGAGAGAATATCCTACTTTCTCAACACACTAATCTGCTTTTTATAGAGGAGTTAAGATTATCTTTGGAAATTCAGCTGGGTGAACAGGCAAACTAAGTTAGCAGTAGTCATGCACAAACCTAGTAAGATTTTCCAAAATAGCTCCTGAGCAAACAGTTGTTAGCCTGCCACTGGTTCTGTTTTCTTGTACCAAGAAGTTTGAAGTGACTTCAACCAACTGTAAGATACTGAGTGCTTTATTTCAGGTCAATGTTTTTACCAGCATCTGCTCCACTGTAAAACTTCTCATTTACCAGGAAGAACAAGGGGAAAAATTATAATAACGAAGGTCAGAATGACAGTCTGGTACCTGAGAGCAGTTAAATGCAAAAGCAAAAACCCAGCAGTGTCCCAGAGAAAGTAAATTATTTAACTGCATGGCTGCCTACCTCATTACACGGAGAAATATAGTCTTGCAAGTTTTGCCTTCATCCTGTGCTGTGTGGAATAGCAAATCCCAACATTTCATAGAACAGCTATTACAGTGAATTTATTAAGTACATACTCTTCATCTTCCTCTGTACCTTCCCTCTTTTTTCCCCCCTTGATCAGGCATCAGCAAAACAGGTATCACTGAATCCGTTTCCTACCTTTTCCATTACTATTTTTTTATGTCTGCTCTGGGGTGGTACAAGATGGTGGGAGATGTGGGAAACATTTTGCACATCACTGTTGCAAGATAGTACTAGTAAATGGCACTGATACAGCAAAGTATCTTCCTACAGGCGCTAATTAAAAAGCAGTAAGCTCACTCAAGAAGCATTTGCTTCCATTTTTTCCTTCAGTACTCAATGCACTGAAGTTTTTCTCCTTTTCTCCCTGATTACAACTACACATTAAAACCTGAGACACATGAAAGTAGAAGATAGAATTAAAAAAAAAAAAAAAAAAAACAAAAAAAACCCCCAAATCTCCCCTGCTACTCTCCTGTGCATGCTTTTGCATAATGTGTTACAGTTAAAATTTTCTGACTAGAGAGCCTTATTTTTAGAAATCTGTCTTTGAAAGAGCTGCTTATTAACAAAAGCCTAGGTTCTGAAAAGAGGCTTCTGGCTTGACTACCAGTTTGTTATGAAATATCAATATTTTCATATTTTCTGCAAAATGTTAACTTCTTTAATAGTTACCACATATCTGTCACTGTTAAGGACAAGCATTACAACATGTGCATAAATTGTATAGTCCTGTGTGAACATATAAGGTTAGCCAGGTTATATTCTGACACCAAACCAAAAGCAAAACTCGTGCAAGTAAATGAAGATGGTTCACTTTGCCTGTAAATAAAATGCAGACAGCTGAGAGAGCAAAAATTTGGAACAAATGAGACCTCAGAAATCACCAGTGAGGAAAGAAGGGAATGGGAGAAGGAAAGGAGAAGTGAAGGCATATTACTTTTATTTAGACCTATCAACAACTATCCCTTTACTTCCTGTAATTTCAAAGTCTCTGTCATCTCTTGGCTTATACACCTGATCACTATATGAAGACATCAAATAAAGAAACTTCAGTAATTTTTTTTCGGTGCCTAAATAGGGAGCAAAACAGGTTTTAATATTGAGGAGCCAAGGACTCAATCCTTGCTTTTCGGCTGAAGGACATAGGTGAAGAGTCTAAACCAACGGACTGAGTCATAACCTATAACTCTACTTCCTTTAAGTCTGTAAGTCTCCTTGGTCTCCAACTCCTTGAGATGATGTAACTGAATTCAATAAAGTGCATTTAATTAATTTATTAACTTCTAATTGAGACTTTAAACAGGAAAGAACTGCCTGCTCATCCTGTGTAATGCGATGCTGAAGTTCCTAGTTTTTCATAAAAAAATAGGTTTTATTTCTACAGTAGAACTGTAGCAGTAAGGACTAAAGGGCTATGTTAGGTACTGGTAGAAGCCTGGACAGGCCAAATTGGAGATCAGGGCCTATATAAAACGAGAGGAGTGGAGTCAGCTGACCAGTACTGAGTTCCTGATCTTCTGTCTATGGGGTCCAAGTGAGCAAGTTAAAAGCCCCCTTCATTTTTTTTGCAGGTCCACAGTCAATCTACTGCAGTCTGCAATGAAGAAGTGTATGGAGTGTGGTTAAGGTTCTCTCCCTCATCCCACAATGCATTTCAATATTTGAATTTATGTCTTTCCCTCCCCATGAATACTTTTATTCAAACACAGAGTATAAAATATATTCCTGTAGAAGGAAAAATACAGTGTAAATGAAAGACTATGCAAAATGCCGATAAAGAATTACCCTTTTACCTCATTAAGAAAGAAAAAGAATCTTCTTGGATAAATATTTATATCCCCCCCTTCAGTCCCTAAATCATGAACAGGGGAAACAAAATTTCCTGGTGAGTTGAAAAGCAGTAGTGGTAATACAGAAAGAACAGGAGTAATTTTGTCAATATGGTATTCTATCTGTTGAAGGAAACCACATGTTCTCAATGTGATATGCTTGAGCCTGGGCAGGGGGAGAAGAATGAAAACAATTACAATACAGTTGACATATGTACTTTACGTTGGGGTTTACAGCATCTTAAGGAAGTGTTTAACAGCTGGCCCTTCAGCAGCAAGGCTGGTGTGTCACAGGGGTAACAAAGCTCCACTGGTAACCACCAACATGGGAAGAAGTTCTGCTCCGTTCTATAATTCATGAGGACCATCTCATTGGGAAACAACAGGCTAGAAAATTAAAATGAATCCCCATATTCAAGTGCAGACAGGTGGTGACAGGAATCTAAATCTAGGAAACTAAATTACCATTTTTGCAAATCTCTTGGCATAGTTAATGACAGATTTACTTTTCTCAAAAGAGGAATTTTCAATTCCTTCCTTGCTACTGGCATCTGAACTGAAAACACCTGTGTATCAAACAGGTCAATTTAACAAATGGGATCTTCTCCTTAACCAGTCCACATAAGATTTTATCTTACAGCAGTCCCAGAAGTAGTAGTCTGCAGTTTGTGTCTTTGATATGGTGCTGAGTAACTGCTGCAGCAAATACTATTATTTTCTAAACACTATTACAAAGATAGAAAATCATGATGGAAAGTTTCTACCACAACACAAAGGTGATGAAAAGGACCATAAAACTTTTGAAGTAAAATTTTTCATGGAGACTTAATTTCCCTTTCACTTTTATGGGTGAGGGTTAAGTATAGCTTCACTCAAGTCAAGTATTGTAGGTCTAAAAGTTTTACTTCAGTGTAAACCAGTTATAAGTGAGAGAATAAATCACCTGCTTTTTTATGAACTTTCAAAGTCTATAGATAACTGTGCTTGATTACTAAACACTAGAACAAATGCATTACTCTAATATTTTTATTTAACCATGTTATAGTTAATTAACCATGAAGAAATACAGTATATTGATGAATATATACAAAGACCCTCTCTACAATAACAGTGTGATTTTCAAACCACGAGTAGGCATAATATAATGTAAAAATAAAGAGAGAACTGTATTCTTGTTTCTTATACAACACCCCTGCTAAAAATTGTGAGTCTCTGCGTATCAGTGCCAGCCAGGCATCGCACATGGAGATTGACACCTGAGGAGAGTCCCAGCCAGTGGGACTTCCTGCAAAGTTGCACGGATCTTATTATTTACTTGATTTTACACTACACTGAAACTAAACTGCAACTGTAAAATAACTTGAAGCCAAGTAAAGTGCTGTTTAAAACTCAATTTACTTATTGGTTGCTATTTGTCCAAAAGAAACCAATGATTCTCTCCACTTATTCCCAAACTGAAATTTTATTCCAATGTAGACATGCTGCTGCTGGTGACAAATAGAGAAGCCTCTTCCCTCATGATTTCAATTTGAAAGGTATTTTACAAACACACAGAAAACTATGTTCCTCTTGTCCTCCCTTAAAAAGTCCTCATCTGTGTCTGCATTATCCCTCATCTCTTGAGTCTTGTTTGCAAGTGAAAGCAGGAGGACAGCCAAGGAGTTGCTACAGACAGTCATGTCTTTCTTCATTTTTAATGGAGACCTATTGCCAGTAAATTCAACAAAATTTTAGCTATATAGTTGAGGTCAACAAAAGGTTGTGATGGACCACACACTAACTTCATTTTCACCTATGGTCTCCCAATTTTTGCAGAAATATGAGATAGCTTGTTACTAGGTATGTTACATTCTGGTGAGTTTTAGCTTTGTATGAAGTAGGTAGAAAAAGTCATTTCATCTTAAATGTAAAGGCATACTTAGAGATTTCACCTCACTTCAAGAACAAAGATATTAACTAAGTCAAATATCAAGAAACAGATATAGATTCTACAACATATCATAGCTATTGAAAATAAAACATATTAAATATTGCATAACAGCAAGAATTAATAAAATAAATCCTTGCCTTTTCCCACTTTATTCTACTATCTTTTGTTTTCAGGAGGCTAACTAGGTTTTTACATCATCCCACTAGATTTTGCAACCATATGGAGAACAGAGTGACTAAGTGGTAGACTTCCAGCCTCAACAATCTGCATTTGAAAAGGAGCAGATCCATGTGTTTTTCTTCTTCTTTCTCNCTTTGCCTAAGACGCAGGATTTGCAAAAACACTTTGCACTCTGAGGCAGTTTAAATTCCTGAAAATTCAGGAAGCTTAGAGTTTGCTTATTAAAAACAGCCTTTCCCAGAAGTTAATCTACTGCCTTAGGTTCATACCAGCAGCTTTTGGATTAATGTATAATTGGAAAATATTTCTGCATAATTAAAGCACATACAGACAGGTATGTCTAATGCAAATTCTTTTCTAAGTGGGATGCATCTATTTACTGTAAACTAGTGCCAAGAATGTTGCAGCCTAACTCCTTGCAGATCTACTTTCTGAAATTGCTAGCTACACATTGTCAAGGCTCATTAAAAGTAAGTATTAATGGCATAAAAATTTTTCATCTTTTCTTTATCACTAACTTCCATGTCAGTTAAAATACTGGCATAGGCCAGATTCTGGACCAGCTGTTTTTAGGTGAAATTGTCTTTCTTCAGTTGAAAGAATGATAAATTCAGGATCTACCATTTTACACATATAGTTATTTTATACATACTCCATACATATGTGCTTTGCACAGAAAATCCTCACTGCAAGACAAAAATTCAAGATGAGAGGTAAGGCTGGTCATGGAATATGCTCTAATAAATGAAGTGCATCACTTCTAATATGCTTGATCAAATTCAGTTTTAATCAGTACTTGACTATTTAGAGATGACTCTTTAAAGAGGAGGGAGAATATTCAGTTATATTTATTCTCACTTGTGTATTGTTTATGGGTTTCACCTAACTCTATTAGTATAAAAGGAGTAAAATCAGGCACTGATTTGCCTCGCTATCCACAGTAGCCCTTCTTTTTTGAGAGAAGCCCCCAATTCAATTTCTCGCTGGAATGATTTTTCACAAATAAGGATAATCCTTCATTTAGTGTTTATACACTTGGTTGCCTCTTAGCATTCCTGCCTGTCATATCATGTTTTAAAATTTTATTGAAAATTGCCAGAATTCATTTAAGCATTAGTTGGTTTTATTACAGTTATGGACGAGCTGGCATTCAACAAATTTTGCATGAGGAAGTAATCGTCATGATTTTATCAGAATATAACAGCACCCATACCAAATTTTGCTTAATTTTCTTGTGACATGTTACTGTCCATGCATGTCCAACATATGCAGCCAGGACAAAATGAGTATCTGTACTGGCAAAAAGTAAACTATTTTCACTCTCCCACATACTTCCTCCCCTTGTGTTGCATTGTAGCGCCTCCTACAGGCAGAGTGCCCAGACCAAGAAGAAAGGTGAAGCTGTCTTTGTCCCCCTTAAAAGGTAAAGAGCCCAGGCATTCTTTCCCAATTTGGAAATGTTCTGAACTGGGACACTTCATTGGACTGCCTGGACATCACCCCCCCCCTGGAGCTGCCTGGATTGGACGACTGCCGGAGCCCCGCCCTAAGCCATAAAAGCACTGTTTAAGGAAACCTTGGGGCATTTCGGGGGTGTTTTGTAGCAGAGACATGGACCTCCAGTCTCTGGCACGGCTTTTTCTCTTTAGAGAGTTTGTTATTTTGGAAGTTAATAAACCTTTTTGTTTCCAACACCACCCGAGGTGTCTTTTCCTGCTCTTTTTAAGCCGTGGGTATTTGTAAGACAAAAAACCCAAACAGTGATGGGACCTTGGAGAGCTCATAACACCTGGCTCAAAGAGAAATCCCATCACCCTTGTCACCTAAGACAGACAAAACCACTCATGCCCCCCTAATTTATTTTATCAGAGAATACAAGGCAAAATGGATTGTATCTAACCATGTCACTTCCCTGAAGTATACAGGAAGACCTTGCTCACCACACAAAGTTTAAGTTCAAATAAGAAAGCTACAAAGTGCCAATTTGTTAAATGTTCAATGTAATATATAAATTGAAATATGCTAGAAAGAAGTCAAAGTAGAAGAGAAACATAAGAGTCAAACTGAAAGCTTTTTCCAGTAGAGTGCTAACATTTTAAATAATACAACAAAATTTATAGAGTTACAAGGCTCTTAATCTAGCAACTTAATTCTAGTAGAAGTAAATAAAGCCTATCAATTTCATTTTCCTCTTTAAATTACTTAAACTTAAAACTTTAAATTTAAAGTTTTGCCAAAACGCCAAAGTCAGTAATCATAGCCCTCATCATTGGGCCTGAATTTCAGGAAACAGCTTCTTAAACCAGCAAAAAAAAGCAGTACTGAGACAGAAGGGGACAGAGAACCAAAGAGGGAACCTGCTGGCTCTTACTTCTGATCACATTTCAGCCTACAATCGGAACTGCCCCATCCTGCATTCCTCTTAATTGGGTTGGCCACAGGGGTAGGAGGAAATCAGGTTTAACATATGATGACATCAACAAATGAAAAATTACAAATACACATTTAAGAACTATTGTCATAACATCAAGACCTCTTCGGAAATTAAGAGAAAAATGGAAAAAAAAAAAAAAGAGAAAAAGTCTTGGACACTGTTCCTAGCCTGGAAGTAAGGGAACATCAGTTTATTTTTAAAATCCATCCTCAATAAATAAATCTGTACATCACCATCAAGAACTGATGGTGTTTTATGACATGGTCTTCTACCAAAAAAACCCACCATGAATAACACCACATAATAAACACATTACCTAAAATGCAAGCAAATAAAACGTGAAAGAAAACATAAATAAAATTATTGCCTAGTGCTTCCATAAGTTGGTATTGCGGGCTTTTGCTTGTTTCTCCTTTTAGGAATATTTAAAGAATTTTTAGTGCTGTACAAAACCACAGAGTGTCCTTTTCTATTAGTCCAGAATAAAAACAACCCTTAATTTGTCACCTTACAGCTGTCTGAACTAATTTATACCCTATAAGACAGGAGATGCATATAGAAACTGTTAGTTTATTCTGATGGCACCTGACTGCACTATCTTAAACCCATTTTGCTTCTCATCAAAAGTACTGTCACACTTTCTTCAGGCAGAGGCTCAATCTAGTGACTTGACCTCAACAGAAAAAAGATCTGTGAGGCTCAAGACTCATGCAAGTGACCAGAAAGCCTTTCAACTAAGTGATTGTTTCTTAAAAAATTGTATGAAATTATTTCTAACCGCATATAGAAGAAGCTTGGAAATTTTGGACCTAAACTAAAGCATATATAACTACAGATTCAGAACTGACTGCATATTAAAATAAAATTATTCTCCCACTCTTATGCACCACCTAAAACACCAGGAAAACCTAGGGTTAAACACATTCCTGCCTATTTGCCCAAGTTTGTTAGTTAAAAATTTAAAAAAAAAATTAGACCTGGCTGAAACAGAAAACCTAACTTCAGGGGAATTAATTTTCTCCATCTGACACTAAATTTTTCAATCAAGCAAGTCAAAATATGCACAGATAGTATGAACATCCAGAAAGCACGTGTTGCTCAGATGAGGACTGTGCAAAATAGTATATCCTCTTAGACACACAGGAGAGAGTGTGTGAGAAGACAGGCATTCTACAATGTGGGCAAGAGCGAACACACTTTAGGGAAATATTTTTTTTTATGTTTTGAGAATATGCCCTACCATCCATATTGGTAACAGACAAGTAACAACATTTTCAGTCATTTTTTCAAAGTTACAAACATTACTCTGCAACACTCCTGAGTCAGGATGAGGCAGCAGTGTTTTCATCTGGCAAGATACGTGCAGAGCTAAGCAGAAGAAAGCCAGCAAAAACATTCTCTTGGTGCTCTTTACAAAAACCTGAGGCATCAGCTAAAATGCAGTGCCTTACTCTGGAAAAGATAATTTCTGCCAACTGAACTGACTTTTTTGACTGCACTTATGGAAATAAAGACATGTAGAACATACTGATTTTAATTATTAAATCCTGAATTCAAATTTTCTTTTTAGAAAAAGCAATACGATCTAGAACTTGTGGATGTACAGACAGATTCAAAACAACTGCAAAGTGCTTCCACCATTAGATCATAAACACCTGATGTGCACATTCAGATCAAATCTAACATACCACTGATACTCTCTTCACTTATCTTTTATAACAGTGTGCAAATAAAGCTAGAAAAATTTCAGGGCTCAATGTTACATGTATATTTGTATAGTTATTTTAAAAAAAAGGAACTGGACTCTTAAGATAATCAAATTCTTAACACAGAAGTACTTATAATATTTCAAAATTACCCCAAAACAAACATAACCCCTTCTACATTCAAGATATACCACTAAACTCTTTTTTCTGCATGATGTAGCAAGCTTTAAACATATGCAATTACTACAGAGGACCAAGGATATTTGTTTTATCCAGTTGCTTGCAGCAGAACACTTAAATAAGTACTAGGAATTTATCTGTGGATTGTTAACTGGTCATCACTCCCACGAAGAAAGAGGAAGCCTTCATTAGAACACCACATAGCTCTGCCAAGACAGTTAAATCAATATAACTACCCTGGCTGAGGCTCCATCATGTTAATAGATGTTTTATAGTAATGAAGCTCTGAGGAAAGGTTTAATGAATTTGACCTTAATACCCTTAGATCACAAACCTATCCAAACAAGTCTAATCAATGTAACTTAAAATTAGCCGATTTTTTAGTTAGAGATGTCTGGGTTTTACTTACATAATGTTTAAGTACCACAAACCTTTCTTATTCAGTAATTCAGTCCTAAACTAGGAAACAGCACAAGCTGAGACATTCCAAATGTACAGATTTGGAATTATTTCTTTTACAGTGACTTAGAAAAAATTCCTGTTTATAGTTCTTTTAGAAGTAAACAGTCCCTTTACTATGTTTTAAATTAACCATTCAAAATTATCAATAACTTTAATAGGAATAATCACCATTGTTGCTATTACAATGATTGTTGTTATTATTATTAAGAAAATACACCAACTTCTTAATGGAGATGAAGGTACACTTGTAAGAAAATATTTTGACATTTGCTACTTCTGCTACTACAATACCTTAAGTAAATATATTTATTTTTTCCTCCTGAGCCAGCTGGTACTTTAGATATTCCAGAATTTTAAAAACTAGGATGAAAATTACTGATCCTTTAGATTTGTTTAATATTCATCATTATCAAAAATGTTGAAATAATGTAGTGCGAGCATGATCTCTTTGTACCCACAGCTATCCAAGGAATAATACTGGGTTTGGCTGTACTTTAATAAAGAAAGAAAATTAGGAGAGTTATGCACAGAGACATACGAATCTCAGTAGCAGCTGCCATATTAAAAAAAAAAAAAAAAAAGCCCCACTATTACATCCCATTATTTGTTTTTTATTGTAATACATTCCAGCAAGACATCCACAACACATTTTGGTCTAATTGAGTAGAAAAGAGGAGCCAGGAGGGATCAAGAAGGATTTACCAACATATGCAACTATGGCTCTAATGCTGATTAATATTCACTGAATCTCCTTTTAACATAAAAAGCTAAGAAACTTTAGAAAGAGGGCCCTTCTTTGTAAGAGAAGTTACTGTATGGAGAGAAGGCCATCTTTGCATGTAGTTAAGACAATGCCAGCAGTGCTGCCAAAAATTAATATGTAACTTTGCACTTCCCTGGAGAACAATACACATTTGTGGGTGCAATAAGCAGGCAGAGGGAGGGAGCATTTCCACTCTTGTTACATTTCTGCCCCCAAGAAGAGGGGCCCCAAAATGCCCCCCAAACGAAAGCTGAATAAGGCTTACAAATCACATCTGTTGGTACTGCCTTTTTTTTTCCCCAGAAAATATACATCTAAACAAAAAGACATAACAACATTAATAGAAATGGCACAAGACTGAAAGAGTTTAAAGTTCACATCTGATCTATATTTATACATTCATAGAATGTGCAGTATTACACTAAAAAACTCAAAAGCAACTAATATCTTTGACAAATCAAGTGTTACTCTGAGCACGACGTTTTTTCACTAGTTCCAGGCCTTCCATGATTTACTGAAACAGACATTAGTGGTAATCTCACCTCCTTGTATACCTGAATATCTGAAGGAAGAATACAAAGAAGACAGAGCCAGTCTCTTTTCAGAGGTGTCTAGTGACAGGACCAGAGGCAATGGGCACAAACTCAAACGCAGGAGGTGCTTCCTGGGCATTAGGAGCAACTGCTGTGCTGTGAGGGTCACTGAGTGCTGGCACAGGTTGAACAGAGAGCCTGTGGAGTCTCTACCTTTGGAGAGACTGGCTGCAAGTGGCCCTGCTCAAGCAGTGAGGGTTGGACCAAGTGACCTTCAGAGCTCCCTTCCAACCTCAAACATTCTGAGAGTCTGTGCTTCCTGATATCACAGCAACTGCAAGTACAAGCTACACTGAACACCATCTGTATTGCTAGGCATAAATCTACCCACTCTGGCAAATGGGTTTATTAGACATTTGATTCAGAAACTCATGTAAAAGTCTTATCTGAAAGTAAATTTGGTAACTGTTTTCCTTTTCATTTATGACTGTTGTCACCCAGGCTGGAGAAACTCACTCTAGGCTTCACATTAAAAGGCAGTTTTATTTCACAGCCTGACTTGAAGCAGTACATAATACTGAAGTAATTTTCCCTCTTTCCAATGGTATTTTTTCTAGCTTTTAAGACACTTTATAATGTGTAACCTCACTGAAAACACATACTGCATTAAATATTATAAATCTTGCATAGATATCTCAGAGCTTCTAACAGAATTGAGTTAAAATATACTTTCTTATCCTATTAAAATAAAAGAACTTACATTATTTTTTCAACATAGAGGCAAAACTGTTTCCTTAGCCAAGTTTATTTTGCATTAAAGAACTGCTGTTCCTGTCTTTTGAAATGGATGAGATTATTTTTTTCATAAGTCAAGTATGTTTTCACTTACAGTATATTACAATTTATGTCAAATATAATGAAATTTTTCTTAAGGGATATTTAAAAATAAATGAAAAAGGTAGCTAAAAGCCTGAATAAAATCATGTCAAGTCTTCTGAATCCTCCCAACTGTTCTCTTCAGATGGAGATGAGCATTTTGGAAGCCATCCCTAATGGCACTGTGACTATGTGAGGCAGGTGCAAGAGTGAGGCTGTCTTTTAAGACAGTGAGATTTAGAGCCAAACAGAGAGGTTAAGAAGAAAGAATAAAAATTGTTGCAAAATAATTTTCAGCCACCCAGTACTGAGCTTTCTTATTTCTGTAAGTGCCACGGTATCTTAAACAGGGCCCAGGAGTATCTGTTGGAGCAGCCTCCGCAGGGTGCATCTGGGTTTGGAAAAATCTAACATATCATCAAAGAAAACAGACTTTTAAAGATAGAATGCAGGCATTATCCTATTTGTTTGATTGTTTTGCTTTGTTTCTGATATCCCTGTTATTAAAAGCATAAAGATACTTGATGAGCAACAGCAGAATCAGACCTGCAGTTGCCCTGCGATTCTCCTTAGGGAAGTTCCATCAGTAATTTCAAATTTGGAGTCAGCTCAGCACTAAATTTATTTAATGCTGATGTGTGCACCAAGTCACTGCAAGCAATGTGAGAGCAATAAGGAAGAGTGAATGACACGAACTCCTTGTGCGAATGGCAGTCTCAGCAGCTCACATTCAGCATCCCTGTTACTATCAGATCACCTTATAACAGAAATGAGTGCACAAAATAAATGTACATTTCCCTGTGCAGCAGGTAGGGAGGAGATCAGAGCATGCCTGATTTGTCTCTGGAATCCTGGCACAGCTGGGCTTGGCCTATACAACAGAATAATGCATTTGTATTTAAGATGTTCCTTCTCTCAAAAAAACCCTGGTTCATTAGGAAAAAACATTAGGCTTACAATTAAGAGTGCTGACTAAATAAAACTAATGAAGTAGGATTTCCTGATTCTGTGGAAACCCTGGGAAAAATTGTTCCGAGGGCTTATTTTCTCTGGCTTAGTCTTCTCAAGGCAGCATTAACATCAGCCCCACATGGTGGCAATTTAGATGTCAGAATTGAGGCATTTTCCATTATTTATGTTGAGAGAAGCGTACATACTGAATATGTGTAATTTCCTGTAAATCCTACTTCTGTCAGCGAAATGCAAGGAAATTAAGCTATTTTTGTACTAACACATTCATTAGCAGGAACCCAACAATAAAAGATTGTTTCACATTTGTTAGCTTGACCAAGGAGTCTCACATTACAGTGGTAACTTTTTATGCACAGTATTCAACAGAAGCACTTTAACACATAGTGTTTGTCATGTGTAAGCTATAACACATATATCAAAAACACTTGTATCCTCCCAGAACACAGGTAATTTTGGAGAGACAAATACCTACATTACTCATTCTAAACAATTCAATCACATTTTTAATATCTTCCCAGCCCGTAAATGAGATCACACTTTTTCACATAAACTTCAGTGGCTGTTTATTTTGCAGTTTATCTTTAAAGGAGAAATTGATTTTTTGTAATCTGTTTGCCATATTACCCCAGTTGTGTAACCATCAGAGGGGAGAAGCTGACTCAGCAGGAGTAAGGACTACATAATTTCAGAGGTGCTACTTGTCCCTTTTTCTTTCAGTCAGCCTTGCTCTGATGCAGTGAGCAGTACTCTTTCCCTTCACTGTCACTGAGGGAGGACACAAGCAATTAATACCAGGAAAAAAGTGTGACCACAAATGAGCAGTGGTGAAAGGTTATGCACTGTGAAATGGAGTATTACAATGCTATATTTAAAAAAAAACAGAGATCAAAAGTAAAATTCCTTTTTATTTTATATTTTTGTAAAATCTCTGTTAACTTCATATTAATCAAAAAGAAAACACCCTATTAAAATAGCTTAAATGGAGCTAGGAAGTAAGAACTCAAAGCAAATTGCTGCATTACGGATCTTTCTCTTCCTAGGAAATATGAAAGTATCAGACTCCAAACATTGTACTATCATTTACTAGGAAGACCACTTACACCATTTATACCTGTTATTTATCAGTCACTGAAAGGCACTCACAAGACTCTTGTGCAAAACAGTAATGTACCACACAGCCTATGTCAAACCAACAAAACAAGCCTTTCTTGGTTCCAGAGAAACAAAATTCAGCAAATGTTCAGTTCTTTGCTAGGCTTAAAATGAAAAGAAATGGATATAAGAAACATCCTTAATTTGATAAACAATGGAAAAACAGTTCTGTGGCAGAAACAGTTCAACAAAATCTATGAAGTCAGGAGGCTCCTCTGGAGCACAGGGGGCAGGGACAGCAATGGGACAGTACCAGATGTGCTGTAAGTGACAGAAACTAAATCTCATCTCAGCTGCAGGGAGTTAGATATGAATATAACTCCCCATGTCTGAAAAGATACGACATAATGATATGAACACTTGCAAAGTAGAGAGGAGCTATGACAAACTCCTTTGGTGCTTATGCTGGGTGATATACTGAAAACTCATCACTAGCTAGCGAGGACACAAGGAGAAGAGTGACCAAGTAGTGATGAGTCCCCACACTAGAAACGGCCTCACCATAGCACCTGTAACTCAATAGGGAGGCCCAAAGTCTATTTGTCACACTTCAATCCAGACTCTTATTCTGGTTGAATCCTGAATTATGACGGATACCAAAACAAATGTTCCTGTCTTTTCTTTTTTCCCCAGGAGTACACCCAGAGTGAGATACATTGGAAAAGTGCGGGTTTGTGTATAGCCTGGTGCATATCAGTTCTCAGAATCAGGCCTTCCATTCACATTTTCCTTTTCACTAGACAACTAACACTGTCCATGTTAAGAGTTGTTTCTGCTCCGACAGACGGAATACAAATGTGACTGCTACAATCAGTCACTTTCATTTGTTTTTGGTGGGCTTCTGCTTGTTTGTTTATTTTGAGTTTTCTGTTCCTTTGCTGTTCGGGTTTTTTTGGGGGGTTTTTTTGAAAGAGAAATACATTAATTATCTGAATCATGGCTACTAAAATTTTCAAGCTATGTGAGAAAAACTTACTTGTAGGCCTGTAGGTGGCCTACGCTAGGCTCCCACACAACAGTCTTTGCAGATATCTTTTGTGCTTGATTAATTAGAGGAACTAGGAAGATGTGATATTTTTACAGTGACGTTTTCTTATAATTAAATTAACCTCCATACATCTCCCATAAAGCAGTAGGTCATGAAATTTTTGTAAAGTGCCAGGTAAGTGCCAACTGTAAAATAACAAATTTAATATTTAGATAGATGTCCTCGGTAAAAATAAAAACAGTGGGCTCTTTAATTTCATAGAAATATTGTATCATAAATCTAATCTGAGCATCATATATTAAAATAATGCTATGCAGATAGGCATGACTGCTAAATATGGTTTTAGAATAAGACTACTTAAATGAGTAAGTGATATTTTAAATGTCAGTCAACACACCATGAAAAAAGAAAGCTCAATTTAATTAGGCTGGTCATTTGTAGCTTAGATAGTCAAAGGATTAGTATGCAGAGTAAGTGAAGGCTGCACAGGGCTTTGTGCAGGTTTTACACAGGTATTCACTTTCATCTCAATAAAAGATTTAGTGTAACAAATGTTGGCTTACAGAGTGCTTTGGTGCTTATGGCACAAAAGAGCTTCTTAAGAAACTTGCTGTGTTGTTGTGTACAGGTCAGGCACAGTTTACCAAGATTTGGGGTGGGGGGGAAGACATCTGAAAAAAAAAAGTGTCTTTGCTGATAGATCTGTAGTACAGTGGTACAGACAAGTATTTTTATTAGTTTGTTTATGTCAACTTTATTTTGACTCATTTCTCTATAAAAGGAGAATAACTGTAATACCATTAGATGGGATATCTATCAGCAATCAGTGGTACAGCCCAATGGGACTGGCGGAAAAAGACAGAGGGTTTGGGGTAATATACTAACTTGAACTTCTTTTAAGCTTTTCAGCAGACTTTGTCTACCGTAGACTGCAGTGCATGGAAGAGAGCAGGGGAAATTCAGCTCACCTGCTGTGAGAGCCACACATTTGCTTGGCCTCAACACTGAGTGGTCTCTATAACGTAAGAAATAAGTCTTAGTACATATTAGGAGCCACTCCAACTGTAACTATTTTCTATCTCCTTGGAAAGTGGACCAGAAAAGAAGGTGGGGCAGGCACATGCAAAATCTGCACCTACCCTTTATAACCACAGGACTGAGATAGATTCTGTGTGTTTATAAAACAAAATGACTGTTGCATAAGCACATTCTTGACATGAAGATATTGCAATATTGCCCATATTATAAACACTGCACTTTGGAAGCCCATAGGCCTGCCAGCCCAAACTGCAGGAACAGCATGCTCACTGCTCCTAACTACTGTGCTCTTGCTTCAATTTCAGAGGAAAAAAATGATAACAGATTTTCTTTGCTTTGGGGAGAAAGTAACAAGAATCTCAGGTGCAAATTATTTTCACAGCCAAGAATTATTTGAAAACTAAAACAGAATAAAATTATAATTTTAAACTCTCCAGAAGATATCTGCCTTTCCTCTTTTGTACTTTTATGCTGAAGTACCTTATCAAATTTTCTGAAAGCTGGGATATTTTGAATCAACCCTAAAAATCGGAACAGCTTTCACTACAAGTTTCCAGCTACTTTCTTTTCATATGTACTGTAAAATATGCTAATAGAAAGAAGAAGCAGCTGTAATCTGTTCATTCAATTGAATTTATCAGCCTGCATATATTTATCGTATCATTGAATCTGTATTTCCCAAAAGAACGTAGGCACACATACCTTCCAGGCAATCAGAAGTTATTTATAGGTATACTGTACTGAAACTTCTTATAATAGCATTTCCACCATGGAGTTAGGAGGAATTCCTGGGAGGCAATACAGGGTTGATGTTTTTTTGGGGCTTTTTTTTTTTTAAGTCTCCAAAACAAAGAACAGTGTAGCTACTAAAAAAGCAGAAAAGTTCAGAAATGTATTTAGGTTTATTTAATACAAGGAATGCAATGATCCCAAACAGCACAGATGTGGAAGTCATCATTTCCAAAAGTGGACATGCTGAATGAAGCTACTGAGTCTAGCAAAGGACTCATGTTGTGTGATGTCAGTGGAATCCATAAGATTCAGACTCACCTAGTGACAAAAGCAACGCCTTTCAGCAGCACTGACTCACGTATACAAGCTGAATACAATACTGCCTGTGCTTTTATCCATTGAAAATGTACATTAATGGTGTCTTCTCCTGTCTTCATTTATACGTGATTCAAGCCTATACTAATCACCAATATTTAAATACAAATTTTGAGAGAAAAAGAATCCCCTTAGATGTGCTCATCTGGAACATCACAAAAAGCAACACTTTGAAGCCTCTGAAATAAATCAGAGACAGTTGCTTAATTCAGGAATAGCACACAAAGCTTGAGGGGCATTGTGGTTGTGGATTTTTGAATTAGATGTGTATAAGCACGGTACAGTTTATTCTGTTAAAGGAGAATATAGCGCCTGGGTTTTTAATTGCTATTTTTTTACAGTGGTATTACATGTAAAGACATTGAAGCACTGAGCCCTAATGAGAACAAAAAGCTGCAGCTTTAAACCACAGCAAAAGACAAATTTAAATACTTGAACATGGGCTGAATATGAAAGTTCCTTATAACCAAGCTATAGCATGGTTATTACTCAGTCTTCTTCAAAACCTAAGCCTCTCACATAAAAAACCTGGTTGACAAACACTGATTTAGGAGAGAGGACATTAGTCCTTAAAATAAAGAGCTAAGTATATCTTTCAAGGACTGGAGCTCTAGTCTGCACCATGGTCCCTCCAAATAATGGAGACAAGTGAGTGAAATTTTCAGCATCCTTTGAATTACTCTTAGCTATAAACAGCAAGAAAAAAAAAAAAAGTAGGACTACATATATACATAGCCATATGTATGCAAATAGAAAAGACTAGATATGTCATCTCCTTATATCCCAAAAACTTGAAACAAATCCAAAAAGCTTACCCTTGCCAACGTCAGGGTTCCTTGTTTACACACACTGCAGCGGACCCTCAGTTTTCCAGGCTTCACAGCTTTGCAGAAATTTTTACAAAAAACATAAAAACTGTTGTAACTTGCTGCACCTGTCAAGAAGAAAAACAAACAGAAAACAACCACTTTTGATGTACACTGAAAATCAGCAGCAAACTGTCATGAAAGCTTTCTATTTGACTCTGTAAGTGATAAGTTAAAATAATTTTAAGTTCTGAAGACAGCTTTGTGATCATCTTTTCTTGTCTAGTCTAATTCCTAACACCTTTCAGTAACTCCTGCTTCTTGATCAAAAGGTGGAGGTGACTTACACTATAAATCCTTGAAAAGGCCTCCAGAGCTTACCACTGATGAGTACCAACTAAAATCCTTGGCAAGTGATGTATTAGATTAATTACCCTAGGCCTCCATAATTTCTAGTCTAAAATTGTCTAGAACTGCAATTTTTATGAGGTCAGAGGGCATGAAAATTTATTTAGCTGAAGTTTAAAATATTAGTTTGACTGATATCACAAAAAGAAAACAAATATTTAATTTAGCAAATTTACTTGTATTTATGGAAGATTGGAAGCCAGTTATTTAGTCTTGCTGACAGCCTTATAACCTAGAAAAGTTTGCAAACTGCTGCCAAGATATTAGGCCAAGTAAATTTTCAAGGAAAATGAAATGAAATGCATTCTGTTCTGTGAAACTATTGAATAGAGTGTGATATGCAGAGAATTGTGAAAGCCTAGGGCAATGCTAATGAATTTGATTTCACAGGCAATGCTGATCACTGTTTTGAGTGAAGCACTTTTTAGAATAGCTATGGCTATTCCTTACAAAATGTTGGAATATCCCTGGCATGGTTTTAATCTAGACTGGACAGGTCAAAGTTCAGGGACTCAAGCTTGTAATCAGAAGTTGAAATGAGATCAGAATAAAGTTTCAAACAAAAATTTCTCAATATCAAGAGGAGATTTGACCCATTAACAGTGGTGAACTTCCGAATCAGTAGCAGTCCCTTAGAGATGAAAAGTTTTTTACAGTCTTTCTCCCTATTCTCTTATTTCTCCCTACATTCATTAGCAATATATGTTTTATGCACATTTGAACCCTAGTAAATATGACCTGGAATAATATCTTTAAACATGGCGGACTTCCTTTATTTTTACATGTCCCTCACACAGTACAGGGTAAGATCCTGTGTTCTGCCAATGTAAAATGCCAATCAATTGCATTTTACATCTATTCATGGCTGTCCTGATTTAGATGTGCTCAAATGTAATACAAATATAACTCAAATATTATTTCAGTTTCCAAAACTCAGCCTTAGAGAACTGTGTCATCCAAAAAATCTTTTTTTCTAAGAAAAAGTATGAAGATGTCTACAAAGAAGATGTATACTGTTGAAAGAAATTTTGTAACTATTTTCCAATTTTTCTGAAACATTAGCTACATAAGGGTATGTCAGTGATGTATCCAAAATTAATTTTAGTCAACTGATCTATCAAGTGTTTTCACTATGCTTCCTTGGAAAGTATTAACCATCATGGCAGAACATAAAGGATTACAGAATTTAAATGGAATTCAGTTTCTGTGGAAAATGACACACACCCATACATTCACACACTTACATATTTCATATGAACAGTTGCAACTCAAAAGGCTGAGAGCACACTTCTCAAATCAGTCTAAAACACAGGTTTGGGATTAAAGTAGTTAAATTAAAGGAAAAAAGGCTTATGCTGAACTATTTATTATATGATACAATGTTGTGAAATTTTATATGACAAAGTTTTGGACATCTGGATATCCATTCACTCATTTGGCTGGAGGCTCTGATTATTGGAACTGAGAGCACATCTGGATTAGACTTTATTTGAGCTAAAATCCACATCAAAAATCTAAACTATGGTATTGTGTATAAGAAGCAGGACACTTGCAAGTGACTTAATTTTACTTTTGGCAGTTCCTCTATGCAGTATCAGCAGATCAGTCAATAAGAGTAAAGGCCAGTGCCTTTAGCACAATTCAAAGAGAATACTTCATGATTTAAGAAAGCAAGAATACTACTGCTAGTAGTGGTCCACAATAAGCAAGAAGATTTCAGCCATTTATTTCTGACTTGGTCTCAACATCAGGAAGTGAGACCAGAGTCCATTATCTATTCTCTTATCACCAGTTCTCTCCCATTGTTCCCATTTCATATCTGGGCTGTCTAATGGGACTACTGAAACTGTTGCTTCTATTAACATCCATCCTGGGAAACTGTGGTGTCAGTGCTCACTGTCCTAGTTCAGTCCTATACTCCAAATTGATTCCTGGCATGACTCTAATGAAACCCTTCCAGTCAAACAGAACCACCGTATTAAGTACATGACCCTTTATAGCATAAAATAATTTTTTAATTGGCTGATGCCTTTCCTGATCCAGTCCTCCACTCCCTGCTGTCCTGTGTCCCTGTCTCACATTTTATGCCAAGGATTAAAATTTATTTCAAGGATTAAAACACTTGAGGCACAAATCGTGCTCTCTGTCTGCTTTGTGTTCTAAGCTCATTCCATCTGGACCCAAAGATAAAATTATTTTTTTGATAATAGTCTGCAAAATATTCACAGGATAGTATGGCATAAATCAGCATGACTGAATACTGCAGTAAAAAACAGTAGTCATAGGAGAGGCCTAAAATGAGACATATTGCTGATTTACTATAGAGGATAAATCTTATGTATTAGCTTGATACTTGCTCTGTGCAAAAATAGACTACATTAGCCCAATATTCATTTTTCTTAGCACTTTCAATTTTGTTTTCAGTTTTCATGAATATAAAAAGTCCCCCAAACACATTCCCTGTGTACAAATTTGAAACTCAAGAAACAAATTTATAATATAATGGGTTGGAGCAGTTAAGCAGCATAGATCTATTCAGAAACACAGAATAACTTTAGAAATATCTGCTATAGCAAGAAAGCTGGAAAGGCACAACACGACAAGAGGAATGATTTTAGAAGGAATGTGTTAAATGGAGATTTTCAGCAATGCATTGACCATTTTATGCAGATGTGCAAATCAAGTTGTCACAAAGTGCAGTTGCAACATTAGGTGCATGTCCTGAGCAATATCAGCAGGCAAAACAAAGACTTAATTAAAAATGCAAAGGCTGTAAGTCAGCTTACAGTACAACACTGATGGCCAGCACCAAGCTCTTTACTGACTTGTTTATGTCACTGACTAGATCAGCATGGCCCTTGGCTGAGACTGCACCCCCTTGAACCCCTTTTCAAGAAAAACCAAAAGACATAGGAACAAGGAAATCTGTCTTATGCACCAGCTCTGACGTATCAATATTAACAAAGAATGTAGTTATGGCACAGTGCCAGTAATCACTTAAGTTGCTGCAGAAGTAAATACATATAAGTAAATCCATGAGGTACACAACTTCTGGGTGTATAACTTTAAAAACTAATGATAATTCAGAAAACAATCTCTTATTTGCATTTTTCACTTCCAAATATTATCATATAAAGCCACTTATTATATGCTAGTTTTAGGAAAATGTGTGATAGTTTTCTCTATGGAGTTCATTTAATTAAGTTGCCTTTACTGGCCAAAAAAACCACAAAAACAACCAAAAAAAGTAGGATGATATGAATACAAGAGACCTCTCATTTATGATCTGTGTCAGGACCTGTCTTCTCACCCCAATGAGACATATTCTCTATTTTCTACCTCTTTAAAGCTAATTTCCTTACAAATATAACATCACAAAAAAAAGTCTTAAAATGCTTTTCTTCCTTTACTATTTTATATAAAAAGGGGAAGTAGCTTTCTCTGATGTGTATCCCAGTGGTTTTGCACCATCTCCTCATTTAGGTTTTCAAGATCCTTAGGACCTGAATGACTTCCTTATTTCTAGGCTGCTAATGATGACCGTGCTGTGGCAGTTTTGTACCGTTAGTGATAGCACAGACCAATTATTTTGATATGCATGACTAGTTAATGAGAAAACATTAGTCATAATGACAATAACTTGATTCTGAAGTCTCTAATCAGTCAAAACACCCATTATTATCTCTATGACTGTTTAAGTAAACAAATATAAATAGGGATATTAGTAGCAAACCTACTGTTTTCATTTGAACTGCATTTTCATATAGATTATACTGATTCTTTCCTATAATCACCTATTTAAAACAGGACATAGCTACAGGAAATCTTTCAACAGATTGAAAACTACATAAAGTTAGCATTGTTTCAGATTCCATTTATTTACATTTAGAGTAGCTGTAATTTGTAAAATGTAGACTGACTGTCAGAGACCTCAGACTATTTAGCAGTTTGCACCCACATAATGAAAAATACACAACTAGAAGAGAAAGAAAAAATGTATTCTTCCTACTCTGTCCACTTTAATAACTTTGTTTGATTCAACACAGTAGGAATGAAAAGATCTGAAATAGAAACCCAGAAAGCTCAAACTAGTGAAAATTTCTACATAAAGCTAAGTAAAAAAAAAATTTAATAAATAGTGTGCAGGTTGCACTTCTGGACTCAATAAAAGAAGAGAAATACTTATAAGATCTCATTCACTTGCAAAAACACAACTGGTATGTTCTGTCTTTAAACTTTTGTCCTTTAGCCACTTTCCTTTATCTGCAAATATTTCACGGAGCACATAGCTTTCCTCCCCAGACCCATGTATGTGGGTGCACACATTTATAAACTTTTCAACCTGTTCTAGATTATACCTATTCTTTATGATGCCTGTCTAATTTAGAACATGGAAATGGTATTTATTTAACAGCTGGATTCATCTAAACTGGTTGTGATATATTCTAGTAGAGAAAAATTGACACTTTTATGGTTTGATTCAATTCATCTTAAAGTAGATATAAAAATACATAAACATGTCAGATAAATTGTGTCTAAAAGGGTCTGTTTCTCTCTGTTGTGAGGATTTAAAACCACAAGATGTGGCAGAAATATCTACTTGGCAAATCTCTACAATTAGGGAAGATGAACCCTACTTGGTGATGGCACGCAAAAGAAAATCATGACTAAGAGCTGAAGAATTCAGCAGTGTGGATAACAATATGAAACAGAATAAAAAAAAACCCTGAAACAAACCAACCACAGACTTTTGAGACTCAAAAAGGACAAACAGAATGTCTAGGGATCCCACATAACTAAAGTATATGGATTACACAGCTATTTAGAAAAAAAGAAATAGACTTGTCACTGTTACAAGGACTAAAAATTTAAGAAGAGTAGAAATTTGGCTGAAGAGGGTGCAATGCCTAGGAGGTGGAGTATCAGAAGTTACTTGACAAAGACAGTGGGGCACACTTATCTTTTTAATGCCTTTTCAATGAAAAAAAATATGTGAGAAAAAGCAACCAGGAGACATCTATGAATTAAAAAAAAAAAAAGCAAAAAGCACAGTATTCGATCTATCTTAAATTAATGGAATTCAGGATATTAGTATATTAGGCTTTCCCTTCCAACCATTATCATGAAAGAATCATCTGCTTCACTCTTCTGAGCCCCAGTATCATTTACCTTCACTTTCTATTTCAACCAAATCCTTCATTATCTTTTTATCCATCTAACTTCTGTAATTACCTTTTCTCTGTCTCATTCCCTTTCCTGACCTCTATATAAGCTTCACCTTTCTCTTACCTCTCACAATATATCTTTTTCTCCTTCAGCTTGCTCTCTGGGAGGAAAATTCAACATTAATGCTCATATTAACAGTTAAGAGTGATGGATTCAAAAAGAGGGAAGAAAACCCAATTGTGATGATTCCGCTAGACAGCAAAACATGGAATAAAAAAAAAACCCTAAAAATTTCAGGAAACTGCTGAAAGCTTGGCAAATAATACATGGGAGAAAAATAGTGATACAACAACAAAGCGTTCAAGACTTAAGAGTATCAAAACTCTCCCATAAAATGTACTTTTTGTGCATGAGGAAACCACTATGCAGCAATCATAACAGTCCCCACAAAGCTCTACCCTGAGCTGCTTTTTACATCATTGAAGGGGAAAAGTGTGACCCACGGTGATGACAACTGGCTAGGCCTCGTTTATTTGCAGCTGAAGGCAGCAACTTCTGAGTTTAAGCCTAAGCAAGCAAGGGAAGTGAAGATGCTCCAGAAGTCTGCATGGGTCACACAAGATCACACAGTGTAGGCTTCAGTATGAGCAGCAGATCCAGCTGATCACAGTTTCTGCAAATAAACTAAGAAATGTTTAAAAATGAAACCAGTGTTCATCAAGTAAGTCCATAAGGACAAGGCTGGTACCATGTCAGGCCAGAAAAACAAGAATATACAAGATATACAGCACACTCAAAAACATGGCCCAGGGATGCAAGAAAGGAAAGGACCTGAGCTTAAACATAACTCCTGGGCCAGTGGGCCCACTGGGCATGTGTGAGGTGAAAACCTCTGACAAGGCTTCCAGTAGCTTTTTCTCACACAGCTCTTTTAAGAAAAGTCTGACCCAAGGTTACACAACTACCCATTTCACAACTGGCTTTTGACAAAGCTAGCTAAACACCCAAGGAGGAAGGGAGGTTGAAGAATCAAAATAATGGCTATTCCTACTGAGCTGCTTCTCTGCATTAGCTCCCTAATTACTTCCTGTGTCCCAAAAAACCCATCTCTACTCAATTACAATTACAACTCAAGTAATCACAGCTATGAAAGGCTGGAAACCAGCAGCAACATTATTGTTGTTAGCTTTGTTACAGTCTGTCACCCGAATATATGACATTCTGGAAAAGTTCGTTTTCCAGAGCCCCCAAGGAATGAGGTATCAAGGCTTATGGAAGATAATTGATTTATTCAAGGTACTAAAACTTTATCCTTGGAAGTGGTAATGGCCTTTTTGGATGGGGCTTTAACCAAACTGGTCTGGTGGAAGGGGACTGGTACTAGATGATTTGTAAAGACCTTTCCAACACAAAATATTCTATGATTCTATGATTTTAAAAAAAAATCTTTCTCTGCAATTTTTAATAGAAATAATATTGTTACTGAATGAAATGCAAAATTCTCTTGTGTTCAAATACATAATTAAAATACAGGAAATAAAGTTCAGGAATAAATGATCAGTTTTCTCACTATAGTCTCAAAAGAAAATTGTTCAAGTACTTGAGTATTCACTGTCAGAAAAACAGAAATAAACAGTGGGGAGACAAAGTTTGATAGTGATATGATTTTTATATTTTTTTTCAGGACAGTAAAAATTAAGGCCAACCAGAACAAAACACATTGAAAACTGCAGGATTCTGAGTGACTAACAGTGAAATGAAAAATTAAATTCATTGTAGATAAATGTGAGGTGATATACATAGGAGAAATAATTTTACCCAAACAGTGACGGTCTTGACTAGTTATTATCACACAAAAACAGGATCTTGGAGCTACAATAGCTAGTTCTAGGAAAATGTCAGCTCAATGCTCAGTAGCAATCAAAAAAGTAAATTGAATCCTAGGAATTATTAGGGGAGGAACTGAGAAGGAAAAAAATCCAACCAAAAAAAAAAACAAACAAAAAAAAAAAACCACCCCAGAAAACAATGTTGTACAAAAGCTGTAAAAATCCACTATGTGCTCCATTTTCAGTAGCACATGCAATTCTATCTTTGCTTTGCATTCAAAAATTCCACAGATATATCTTTCACAGAATGTCCATTAATGTACTAAGTAACTTGTTAGTGCTTTTATTCTGACATTTCAGTATCACAAAATACTTCACAATAACAGTGTACTACAGAAACTGCATTTTTGAATGACCTGTGGTACTTCTTTTCATTTTCAATGCCCTGCATGTCAGGCTCCTTACTCTGAAGCTCCCACTGAACTAGAATTTTAATGACAATTTACTTCTCTTAGAAACAGAAGAGTGATGGAAAATGGCTCAGGAAAGATGTATCAACTTAGTTGATACAACGTTTTTCAATGTAGACAGAAAAATACCACTAGCAGCGCTTTTAAAATTGAACTATTTCGTTTCTGAAATGCACTATTTAATGACATATGTAACTTATTATTTCAGAAAAAGTAATATTTTGAGGAAGTTCCTTAGCTGTTTTTACAAGTGAAAAGACATATATTGGAAATCTTTCTCTTAAAGGTTTGTCCAGAAAAATGAAAAAGATTTAGTGAAAATGGCACTTTACCATGCTCTGTTATCTCAACATAATGGCATTATCATTGCATCACTTTTATATAATGCAATACCAGGATTATATTGTAAAGAGTAGGAATGATTTTAATAAAAAGGTCTGCTTAGAATTTCACATACTTTGTTCACATATGCTCTAAACTGGAATGTTGGATATGCAGCAACACCCTTTTACATTTCGAAGACAGTTTTGAAAATACAAACCTGAGGTTTCTTTATCTCTTTAAACCATTAGCCAAAAGGGTTTGGGAAAAAGAGATATAGTTTTCCAGGCTATCAAAACCAGCCTAGGTATTCAAGCAATGGACAGTAAACAGCAGCTCTTTAAAGCAATTCAGCTGTGACACATGCTAAGAGCTAACTTCCTTCTGTAGAGAAAGGAAAACACAGAACCAAGTATTTCAGGAAAAGATGGAAAGACAGACAAATAGAAAGACAGAGTACACTCTAAGCTCGGAGCTTAAATCTCAAAGCTCCTCTGGCTCTTCATTAACTAACAGAATTCCCCATTCACAGATTAGCTGAAAGGCAGCAAGATTCATCACATTAAAGTTAAATAAGCAGAAAATGGAATCATAGTAATCCTCACTGACATGTTTACATGTACAGTCTGCTGAGCATCTACGTCTGTTATTTGATAAGAAGCAGGGAAATAATAGTCTCAGACTTTGAAACAGTGATACTAATCCTATCCTTGCAACACTTACAGATGCCTCAACACATCTAAAAATTCCTCACAGAGGGGTGATGGTATCTATGATCTAGTGATCCCCCTTGCTATGCCAAGATACATAATTCTACACAGGAAAGCTTTGAGCTTCAGCTCATGACCTTCCCCCACTGCACTTTGGGGAGACCTTTTGGGGCAGCTCCAGCCAGATAAACCTGTTGGCTTGATCATCTTCATAAACAACAAGAAAACACATTTAATTATCCAGAAGGAACTAAATGGCTTCTCTATGAGAATGAGTTAAGCTAATATTGAAGTTTCTAAGTAGAATCTATCACTTTAACTCTTAATTACCCCTTCTTCCTTTAATGCAAACCTATGATGGAGTGAGAATGCAGTAATTTGTAGGCCCTGTGAGCCTTCTCAATGAGAGATATTATCAACATACATATGGTTCATTTACCAATATGTTCTTTGATTCATCAGTTACTATATATTTTTTATACCAGACATACAGTATCTTCAAATGTGACATCAGTATTAAATGTTCATTGCATTTTAGAGACTAGATTACATTATCTAGGAATTATCTGCTCAACCTATCATTCTTCAACCTGTCAGTTTAGGAAACCACTCTCTGCCCAATGTTAGCATTCCCACCACAATACCTGTACATCCTCCTCTCCTCACCACTCTATGAACAGCACAGAGCTTTAGCAGCTGCTTGTTACCCTTCTGCCAGTTAGTGTGACACCAAACCAGACGCCGCCAGCTGAACTCTCAGTTGTTTCCTGGGGTGCCACACCAATCAAATAAACAAATTGATTTTGTAGAATGGTTTTGGTGAAGTTAAACAGAAATGCTTAAAGACTATTTTGTACATTCAACTTGAGATATACTTCTGTGCTGGTTTGAGATTGATTGGCATTTGGTGAGCAGGAAATAACACCCATGGAAGTGATGTTTGCTTGAGAACTTCCTCTGGGCCAAGTGTAAACTGATTGTGGGCCGGTTTTAAGAACAGGCAGGGAAATGGGCCAATCAAATGTGAAGCAGGCCTCTGTAGGATACACATTCTGGAACAAGATTGCCCAGGAATTGCTCTCTCTTTCCTTCTGGTGCTGAACAGCGGTGCTGCTGCCCCAGCCCAGCTCCCTCCCCATGGCCTACAGAGGCCTTTGGGGGGCTGGGCCAGGCCGAGCTGGTGGCCCTTCTGGGGGAGCCTGTCCCGGCAGAAGCGGGCAGGATGGGGGGGATCGGCCCCCGGCTTGGAGCTGAGGGCCAGGGAGAGGTCTGAGCACCCCCCACACCTCCAGTGCTGCTGCCAAGGCTGCCAAGGACATCTCATCGTAACAGCTGCCAACAGCTGCTGGCAGAGGTCCTGGAGGATGAGGTTTTAACCTTTTCTTGCCCAGATGGACTTCTTAAAGCATGAATCCTACTCAAATGAGAGGGAGCAGACTGAAGAAGATGTAGAAGACAAGGCCTGAGATCGGATGCCAAGGAAAGACAGAAAAGAATCCAAGGTGGGAAGGAAGATTGAAGGAGTTTCCCAGTTGGCATGGACTTCTCTTGCAAAGCCATAGAGAATGGACTAAATGCTTTTATAAAATGTAGGATGTTTTTAGGGGGATGCTCCAGTCATTGTGGGGAGTGCTGCTATAGCACGGATTTAATGATGTCCCTGGCCCAGGGATGAGAAGATGAAGAAGAAACAGATGAAGAGAACTTTTGTTTTGGACTAGGAAAATACATTCTTAAACTGTACCCTAAAAGCTGATGCAGCCATGAGGCGGTTGTGAGAGGACTGTATCATGGGAGGATCTTTGCAATGGCAAATCTCCCTGGGTGGGCCATTTATGAAGTGTGTAGCCACGAGAGAACTGGTATCTTGTGAAGGACCTGTGGTATGCAAGAGAGACTCTGCTCTTCCAGATGAATTGGGGAATGATTGTTCAAGGGGTGGTTACTGACTGAAAATCCTAGGTTTTGTATTTTCATGTGGTCAGTTGGAAAGCAAACAGTTGGTAGGGAGAGGAGGAATGCTTTGAAGGTTTAATTTTGGTTCTTGTTTTTTTCTTTCATTTTTAGTGTTAGTTAATAAAGGTTTCTCTATACCTTAAGTTTGGGTTGGCTGTGCTCCTTTTTTGGTCCTGTCTCACAGCAGAAATTGCAGAAAATATATTCTCATGGGTGCACTAGCACTTGGCTAGTGCCAAACCCATGACATTCTTGGTTTCCTGACCGGGAAATGAAAATTGGTGAATAAAACCATGACAACTTCATACCTCTTAATCTCTACAAAAGCCTGTTCCCCTTGTGACATCTCACATAAACTTAAGAAAGCTGGTTTGTTGTTTTTCTTTCCACACAACGCTTTGCACAGTTTGACAAAGTTATGTGCTGGAGGGGTTCTCCTTTCTGGTGTTGAATTCCCAATTCACACTATAAAGTAGAAGACATTCCTGCAGACTCTAAAGAGAAATCCCAATGCCTCCCTACCTCCTTCATCAGTAAGCATTTGATCTCTAGTTGATTCTCTTGAAGAATTATGTAATCTAGAAAACAATCAAGATATTATATCTACAACTCCAGTACCTAATGCAGATTTTTGTTTTACTATGTATCTGTGCAGGAGGTAATCCACCTTGCAGTTCTGCCCTATTTATAGTATATTTATAAGCCATTTAGCCAGAGAAAGTGACTCTAGAGGGGGCTACAGGAGAATAGGGAGAGCAAAATGAAATATGAAAGAGATTGTGCAGAAAAGCAGAATGTTAGATGTTTTTAGATATGGCAATGTTTCATGAAGATGTTATATTCATCTGCATATTGCTGGTCAAATGCAGATCTTTGTGCCTGGATAGCAGATATAAAATGTGTTTGTTCATATTTACACAGCTAGATTTAGTGTACCTGAAAAATTTCTATTACAGATTAGGAGACAAAATGTTGAGGACTGGTAACATTTCTGTTTGAAATAGATTTTTAGCATTTCTATCCTAAATGCTTCACAAAGGTTAGAGTTATAAAGAAGGCATTGCTCAAGATTAGGCAAAGATTAGTCACCTATGGCCTTTGTTCCCAACAAGTCAAAAGTTACTGTGAACAATGCTTTGAGGTTTAGAAACCAAGATGACGTGTTCTATAGCTATTCACCACATTTTGGGTATCAAGAGGGATTAAAATGCAATATTTATAATCACTAATCTGCATCAAATCAGGAATTTAGATCTTAACATTTTGCAGCTGCAGATAATGGAGATTTTGTTATTTATTTAATTTTTATTAGAATAAACATTCTTTTGAAGAGAGATAGAATTTTCTTGGGAAAACTCTCTACTAATGTTAATCATGTCCTTCACTTGGCCATGTCTTCAGCACAGACTTCATTTAAAACACTACTTATGTTTGATTCAGCTACTCCAAAAATAATTAGTGTAGGCTATTATTAGGGAAGAGTTGCAATAGAAAAATATTCAGTTGCCAAGAGATATACCTTTAAATCAGAAACAAACTGTTGCTGGTTAGAGTTTCCTTCCAGTAATATATACTGAGTATTTATTGTGTGACAAAGCTAAAGAGCAAACTGTGGTGAACAAAAGGAGGAACTGTGGCTCCTGCTACTTTAGTTGCTCAAGTGAACCTCTGATCTTTTGTACAATTTTGGTTAAACCACCTTCAAAGTAAAAAGGCAATAAGGTAATGTCAGCTAGCACTTAAAACCGGAATACAGGGGCTTGTAATAAAATCCCTGAGAAGTTGTGCAGTTTTGCAGGAAGCTGAACATCAATGAGTATGGTATGTGATGAACAGGCTCAACTTGGAGCATGATGTCCCTCTGTTTCCCCACCTTGCACCTGAAGACCCCATCTCCATATGTTTCTTTTTCTCTATTCCTGTCTTTTGACAGGTAAAAATCAAGAGCCACAAAACTGATTGTAGCAGCAGCAGGGCATCATGAAAGCTTGGAAAGAGACTGATGGTGCTCAGTGAACAGGATGGCTTTCCCTGACCCCTGGGGCACTTTGCTATTGATATCTCAAGCTGTGTTTTGCTGAGTGGGAGGATAGTTAAAATATGAACATAACTACATGTATATATCTATATATATCTCAATCTCTACCACATGGGCTTGCTTTTTGCATGGGCTTGCAACATAGGTGCAGATACTCTACCCCAGAAATGCAGAAAGCATTACAGGTAGACAGACTGTCAAAACTTAATCTGAAGAATTCATATGCAAATACCAGTTATAGCAATAGTCGATTGTAACTGCTAATATATTAATATAAAACTGAAAATATATACTCAGAGAATCTGTCATGTTCTCAAGATAAGACCTAAGGCTGATTACTCACAGAGATGTCAACAGTACAGATAGACTTGTAAGATACAGTTTCAGGTGTATTAGTGCATATAAAGATTAATCTTTTTTTTGAACTGGCATTTAAAAATACTATTTTGAATCTTAAGATTGATGATTATATAGGAACTTCCAGATTGTGGATACCTCACTAAGAAAACTGTGATTCTGGGACAGTAGCTGCACAAAAAATTGGTGCCACAGCACATGTAATCCAGCTAAGAAATATTCCCATTTCACTTGCAGAGCACTGTAGCATTCTGTCTCCTACACAAAAGGCACATCAAGGAAAACATTTTCTTAGTTTATTTTCCTTTCAGTTTGATAATGTGATGCTTTGACCTATCTAGGTCAAACTTTCTGTCCAATGCCAACCGATGCCATAGAATACTGACATTTCAGAAGTTTGTAGAAAATAATTATCAATTACAAAAATGATAAATGTTGCTAAATATGCATCTTCTGTTCCAGCTTAATAAAATCTTAATTGCTGGACATAATGTAGACAATGTTGTTTCATGACCAATGTGTTAGGAGGAAAAAGGTTTAAGCAAAAGGTTCAGTGTACCTCAGAGTAGGAGGGAAGAAACTCTGCAGTGAAGGGTATTTGGAAATCCACATAAAGCTGATTATATATTCTCTAAAAGAAAGAAGCAAAAAAACCCAAAAAAAAACCCAAAAAAAAAAAAAAAACCAGGGCCACAAAGAATTAATAAAATCAATTGAAATCCCAGTTGGCAGTCTGCTTTAGCCTCTATTAGAAAAGAGCATTTTGTTACATTTTTCCTCTCAAATTTATTTCACAGACATGCAAGGTGTGATGGGAAAATGGCACCATTCTCATCAGTGTTAAAAGCATATGATATGAATGAGGTCTCCAGCATAGCACTGGCTGCAATAAATTATCAAGTGTGCATTCTGTTTTCTGAAATGGGCTCAATTTATCATTTTATTGAAAAGGTTCCATTATGCTAATGTCTTATAAAATCACTTTCTGCTGTTGCCAGAAGGTGAAGAGGGGATATCAATTTTTATATATAGAATTTGGAAGTATTGCAGCAGTGAATTGTCAAGGGTTAATAACCCTAACAGAAGATAAAATATACACAAGAGCAAACTTCCAAGGACTTTGTAATGACAAATTTTCATAACCCTACTGCAAGCAGAATAGTTTTCATAAGCTTAACTCTTTTGAAAGAAATGTTGACAGAATTAACAAGTTGATTCCTGGGCTGAAAACTCTCCCTCTCTTCTCCAATTAACCCTTTAATTGACACCAGAGACTGGTTTGGTTTTTTTTCTTCCAATGAAGATCAGAGTAGAAAATACCATTACCATTCTTATCAACTTGCCCAGATTACAAATATGAAGGATAATCAGACAGGGATATATGGATTACTTGAAAAGGGGAATACTCTTTCTCCAAATAAAACTTTCTGCAAAAAGAATATTTTTCTTCTTTTCAATTATTATATACAAACCAGAAAGTATTAAAACAAGAGAACGAGATTTAGATAGGCAATATGTTTGATTTTGTGTAATAGCAATTCTGTGGTTTGTATCCAAAAAACCTCTTTTTTTGTTGTGCATCAAAAAAAACCACAAAGTACTGTTTCAGAAACATTACCCTATTTTTAACAGGAAGCATTTTCCTAGGGTCATGCCTTCCTTACCTCTCAATTACTCATAGAACCTAATCCAAGAAAGTTCAGCATCAAGAGCGATAATTTAATATATACTGACATTAACAAGCTGCCCAGGGAAGGAGTTGACTCATCATTCCTGGAGGTATTTAAAGTTCAGATGTGGCACTTAGGGACATAGTTCAATGGTGGACTTGGTAGTGATGTGTTAACCTTTAGACTTAGGGACCTTAAGGTCTCTTCTAACCAAAACAGTTCCATGATTCTATGACTGCAATATATTTTAGCAGCCAAAAATAAGTGGAGCTAGAGCACTGTAACCACTATTTCATTTGATCATCAATAAAAACCCTTCTGGATCTCACAGCTTCAAACATGGATCACAGTTCAACAGCTTCTGTCATACAACAAACAGCTTGGGAACTTAAAATTTTTGAAAAATCCTCATTCAATACATAGGAAATATTTAGTGCAATTGAGTTAAAATTAAATCCAATATCTCTTTACACTATGGAAATGATACTGCCATACTCTTCTATTAATACACATGGATTTTTAGACCTGAATGCACATACTTAAAAGATGGTTACTTCTGAAAAACACGCTCTATCACTGTGACAATCTAGTAAGGCACAATGTGCAAGAATTTTGCCTCAAGTATGTCAGCAATGTGACTACCAAAGGAACAAAGAGGCGTGTAGTTGCACACATCTTTGTCTCAGGAAGCATGCAGGTGACAAAAGCTTGTAAAACAAAACAAAACATGCATGAGGGCCTGCAAATGGGTAGACCAGGCACAGAACACTCATGAAAGGTATCTGGCAAAACAAAAAGAAAAAAATGGAAGCAGTGAAGAGCACAAAGGAGATTCAGGACAGGGACAAGTAGTATAAAACCATCAAATAAGAAAAATGGGGAGGAAGGAAGATAAGTGCTTTAGTTCGAGTTTATCTTTTAAAAAAGTTCTCAGGCCCAATGAGCTCAACTTTTGTGACTACAACACATCAGTGCAATGAACATGGCATCAGGTTATGGCATTGTACATTGACAGCAAAAATAAGATAAAAGATCTAACAGTGGAAGTCAAACAGTTTAATATATGTAATGAATGTATAGTGATAGCAATTATCAGTGTGCCGGACCTAAGCGCTAGCACAGAGAGCTGTCAATGCAGGAATTTTGTAAAAATTTGTTTTGAACTTTAAAACAGAATTGCAATACAGTGAATTTACAGTGTGTAATGAAGACAAATGCATCCTTGCTTCCCAGAAATTATTTGTTAAAATCGGGAGTAGTATATTAAGTCTGAGTTGGTATTCTATTCTGCATTTCTTAAAAAGGTAAATTAATACTTTCCCTTTTCTGGCTCTAGATTGATCCTCAAATTAGTATTGCATTTATTATTTAAAAGTTTGTAAAATAATATATTATAAAAAATCTGAATCAAATATAGACTAAATCACAATGTGCTGCTTGATGCATTTTCATTTAAATTAAAAGTAGTTTAATCCTAATACAAAAGTAAATTTTCAGGGCACCAAATCCAAAAACAAGTAGTAACCTTACTAGTTACTTGAATACGTCTACTAAAAGAATACATTGGTCACATATTAAGTCATTTACTACTTGGCTTGTACAGCAATATGAATCTTATTCAAATGAATGTCTGTGAAAGACAACTATCAAAAATATCACGTAACCACCAGGAAATGCTGTATTAATGCTTCAAGAAATTTAATCATCATCAGTATAAGCACTCTGGTAATTTGTTTTTAGAATACAATTTTGATAATTCTAGGAAAAAGAGCCTAGTTACTAAATGTAAATTGCACAGATCACTGATTTTCCTTCTCCAAACTACTGATCTAAAATACCATGGACCTAAGGTATATTTAATTAATTAATGTTATAATTTAGCCACAAATAATTTGTACACATGCCAAAGGAAAACAAAATCTTTATACTGAAAAAAATTTGAAAAAAATTTCAGTTAAATGACGTGAGAAAATTTAGGAGTCCTTTTTTACGTCTTTTAAGGGAATAGTAAATTCTTAAATACTTGGATTTGTAACAAAGAAATGCAATATTAAGTCAGAGCTTTATGTTTCTGAGTGACAATAAAAATGTTCTTTCCTTGCTGGAAGCCATTTTGAATGGATGAGTGCTCACATTTTGTTGAAATTCTCAAAAAGGGATAAGAAATAGCTACAGTATTCTCAGCTCAGTACTAGATAGTGGTACTCTGTCTAACACATGTGCAAATGAGGAGGTAGATGTACACCATAACCCTGTCCAACCTGGATATAATTTGAAATTATAAGGTTTATAAAACTGTGAAGTACTTTTACAATACTTCAGGAGTTTAGTCTACTCACTTACTTCAAACAGATTTGACACAAAAATTCTTATCCTTTCAGGCTTTTTGAGTAAAAGAATTATAATAAAGCGTAATATCAATTACAGGGTACAGGAATTTTTGACACACATTCATCAGAATACTATTCAAAAATTATTTGTACAATGTTAGCAATTTCCATGGTTTAATTGATTTGGGTTTTTTAATTCATCAGGGCTTGCCTCAGAAGCATGTCCAGATCTAACTAGCCACACCCTAAATTTTGTCTTTCCCTTCTAAGTGTTTTTCACTGTCTCTTTCATAGAACCAGACTTTTACATGGAATGGGCACCAGTTCATCACTAACAATACTGAGGTTTTGGTAATGACAGTTTCATCTTCCTTAACTGATGCTTGCTTAAAATATATTAAAATATATTAAGTTTTAAAATATATGAAGTTTTGGTAAAGCATTCCCTAACTAGAGGGAAAATAATCAATCTCTCTTTTTGCTAGAATTTCAGCTTATACTGGTATATAAGTCAGTATGTACCAATACTTTATTAACCAATCTGTGGACAGAAGAACATGGAAAGATAAGGAAACAGAGGTGCCTTGCATGCAAGCATTTGTAAAAATCTACCTAAAGAATACCAGGAATTTTTTTTAACTAGCCAGATGAACATTTATTTAAAAGTGTGGGGGGCTGGGGTGTTGTCCCTTTCGTTCTCTTTACCTATAGAATTTTGTCCCATTTGTTGCAGGGGAACCTGATGGCCGATATTTAGGTGTATTTGCAAGACAAAGACTTGCCGGCCAGGAAGGGGGAGGCAAAGAAAAATCACTGCCACGCTGTTTTTTTGACTGGAGAGGACACACTCAGAGCTGTGGTTGCTTGGAAAAGAAAAAGGAGTTCACCATAACCCAGGAGCTTCCTTTTTTTCCTGCTGCTGCTGCTTCTGCTCGCCCCGCTGGGACGCGCCCCGCTGGGACGCGGCTGAGACTGCGGGAAGAACGGTGACCCATCTAATCCATCCCTGCACCAGAACTCCTGCGTTCCATCTCAGAGTTCTTCCATTCTCCTCAGAGGGCCTGTTGGAACCATCTACAACTACAGACTGCCTATGGGGTTCGTAAAGCAAGGCCTTCCCCATCCCTCTTGCTGGCTTTGCCGCGGGGGGTCCCTGATCTTTTCTTTTTTTTTAATTTTTTTTTTTCTCTGTAGTTGTTGTTGTTGCTAATACCGTATTGTTCATTTGTATCTTGTTATACTCATTAGTAAAGGACTGTTATTCCTCCCCATATCTTGCCTGAAGGCCGCTTCATTTCAGTAATTCGGAGAGAGGGGGGTGGTTCTGAGGGAGAGTTCTGCCTTTTCCAGCAGATACCTGTCTTCAACCCAAGACAAAAAGTTGAAAATAAAAAAACCTAAGTAATGATGACCACATCTATTTGATTCAGACAAAATAATAAACCAGCTGATAATGGATTAACCTGGGAATGAGATAAGAAACAACACTTTTGTCAGCTTACAGAAAACAGATTCTAGTTTTGTCAAATCAAAAAATATTTGACAACTAACTCTTTTTTTTCATATGAGAAATTTGCATGATATCAGTCATGCATTTACAAAGGGTAGGGAATGGGATTCTGCAGTCTGACTTCCTGTCTAGCACCATCCATACTACTTCTAGGTTGAAGTCCTAAGTTCATATGTCAGAAAAAGATGTTCTATATTTTTTTTAAAATGAACAACTATGGAGAATTCCTGAAAGCTAGGATAACTTTCATTGCTGGTTGATTTCTTGGCAAGTTAAAATCCATATGTGGTATTTGCATTTGCTGGCTTGCACTTTCTAGACAATGAGGGCTAAAATCCTAAGATAGTTGATAAGATCTAATATTCCCATGTTACCAAATTTCTACTCTACAGATGTCAAAACAAATACAAACCAATCATGACATGTACTTTTGTAGGATTCTCATGACTCTTCTGAACCTTCTAACAGTTTAGACATCAAAACAGTGTGCTGTATTAGTTATGCAAGTGTCAAAAGCAGAGAAAAAAAATATTGTGCTCTCCACTCTGTTTTCTGTTTATTCTTCCAAATATTCTATTGCCTTTCTTGAATCTGAAATCATGATGCATTCTTACATTCAGCAGACTAGTCATACAAACCCTTACGTTTTACAGATTCATTGTTTTTCAGGTAGAAATCAGAGAATCATAGAATTGTTTGATCTCTAAGGTCACTGAGTCCAACCATTATTTCTTCATCTTATACATGTATCTACCAATATGCAACCATTATGGAATATAGTTTCATTTACTTAATTACACTGTTTTTATTAAAGCACTTTGTCCCAGATATTGGACAGTTGCATGCAAGTTAGGAGGGGGTGAGGTAGGATTAAAGTCCTGTGCTGAGATTTTTTTACATGTCCACTAGAAATCACACAGTGTTTTCAGAATAAAACAACAAAAACAAAGAGACAAAAAAATAAAAAAAATCCCAAGAACAACAAAAAAGGAAAAAAAAAACTGAGAAGAAAAGGCATTTCTACTACTTTTGTCTGTAAAGACAGGAAACCTGGAATTCTTTGATGAAGAGATTATTTGGATCCATTTTCATATTTTTTTCAGCTTGTTAATAACATCCCAACTTCTGAATTTTTCATAGAGAAACACACTGTAGTCTAAAAAACACAGTGCAAGTAAGGTGCATCCCCAGACTAGTCAGGAGTTGGTTTCATAACTCACACAAGAGCTGGGGGGAGGATGTCTTGTTATGTGCTTCTGCAAGGAGCAAATGATACCCTTGGTGGAGGCACATTGCCAGGCCATAAGGGTTTTTGTCTCATCAAGTGCAGCAGCTCATACTGCCTAAGTACATAGCTTATATAATAGCAGTACAGCATAACAAGAGCGGCCTCTCTCCTGCTTTGTCTGGTAAAATTTTACATGTTGGCCTCTAAGCATTCATGTAAATAGTTAAAAAATATTATTTTAGCACTCAAATGCTGCAAAAGCTTCTGGGAGAAGCTCTTGTGATGTGAAAATTACCACAAACCTTTTTCCCCAGACTTCAAAGGAGGGGAAATAAAACAAAATTAGGGCAGGAACATGGGGTCAGCCTCACAAACAAAAATAACTTAGGCTTCAGAAAGAATTAAAGTCCCAGGGTTTACTGCTGCAATTATGGAATAGCTGTGTAGCATGTCAGATTAAATAATATTAATTTAATCAATTAATTAAACCCTTGCCTCTAAATTGTATGTTTAAATTTGTCATCGACACACAGAAAAATAAAGATTATACTTCATTCACCTGTCTAGGTTGCTACTGTAGACTGATGACCACAACCATTCATCTCCTAAAACAACAGCTTGGTAAGTATAATTTCAGCTATCAGTGGTGATACCTGCTTTCTTTAGCCACTCATTCCCACTATTATTAGTAATTTCATTTATGCCAAAGGAAATCCTTGCTACACAGTAAGGTTTACTGCAAAACTGATCTTTGGAATTAATCTTCCTTTATTTTCTTTTTTTAAAATTTTTTTAAATTACTAAATTTAAATTAACACACCCATAATCCATAAGGAAAAATATAGTTCACCATATTGAACAAAGGGATGGAGTTAAACAGAAAAAAGGACAAATTTTAGTAGTGAGATTCAAAACAAGGAAAGAAGTTAACAGGCCTGTAAAAGTACTTATTATTAACATCCTTCCACAAAGAACTATCAGTCATTAGAATGGCTCTTTTCTTTTTTTTTCTTCTATGGTGAAAAGCCTTTATAATTTAATCACAGATAAAACTAGCCCATATATTTTATCAATACATTTTGTCCTCAAGCATTCTGCCATGAAAATATTTGCTGCAATAGAGGACACCTATCAGTTTATACTTAGCTTCACAGAGTTTGTAGTCTGTGGACAAACATGTCACATGACACATTTCAAAAGTCCTTACACATGTATAAACTGTTCTGTAAAGTCAAGCACAGCTATTAAATCCCTGTACATATGTACAGTAATGGAAAAATAAGTCTGTGGTAATATTTAAAAGCTCACACTTTTGCGTTGCTTCTGAGAGTAAGCCCAGGCTGCAGCTCTGTCCCTAGTTTACCAGATATAAATCAGCATGCGCCCCTCTTATCTCATTACTCATTCAGATTGGGAGATGCAGATCATTAAGCTGGGTACTAAACTTGCTCCTAAACTGCACTCATTCATCATTAGTTGGCAGCAAGAGGTTGACCAAGTCAGTGGTGGAATACTTCTGTGACCCTCCCATGGATTGTATATTTTCTGCATTAGCTGCTTAATAAATTCTCTAGAAGTTATTTTACCAGTTTTAGTAGCCATTTTGTTAAGCAAGATGATTTCTGTGGCCAGGTTAGTCACAGAGGTGTCTCTGTCATATTAACAATTTATCTTCTGTACTCTGGATATGTATGTTTGCTATTACCTTCTGTACTGTGCAAAAAGGGTATTTGTGTACTGTTCTTTATAATAAAGACATCTCTAATGGACTATTATGATAAATCATTACAGAATCTGGTATTGCACAGAATGATGTATCTTCACTGGGGCAACATAGTGTCAGTAAGATCATTTTGCAGTAACTTGTTCCTCAGATTATTTTTCACAATTAAGATATTCTCAGTAATCATTTGGTGGATAAGGACCTGCAAATGTCCATACTATGAATCAACACCATCGTATGTTGTGCCAGCAAAGTTTAATAAATCTTAAATTGATTGTAAATATTTTTTAATAAAATGTATGTGTATGAAAGCATCGCAACAGATTGGGAATTAAACACATTTGCAAGGCATAAGCTGCCCAACATTCTTGTTAAGAAAACTTCTATAATGGAAATTTTACAGAGACTATGTTTTGCCTTCTCATAGACCACTGGGATGTTGCCATCTTATAATAATTTATAAAAATATGAGCAAAATGCAAGTTAGAGACAGGAGCAACACAAGAAATCACTAATTTTGTCCACAAAGCAAAATTATTCTGCTAGAAGACACATCAGATGCTTATCACCTTAATATTGCTGTATTCTTTGTTTAATAAATCATATATTTTGGGGACTCTTTCCCTGTGGTATGGAACTAGAACTGTTCACCCTAAGAAAGAAAAAGACACATGCTTAGAAATGTATATTGAAATGAACTAGGTCACTGAGTTACCTGACTTTTCAGAGGGAAGTGAAACACTGCTTTTTCCAGGATCCAGAATAACTGCCAAGCCTGCAGAGACTGATGGAAGGATACTGGTGCTGAGATCTATTCGAGTTAAACTCTCAGGTTCTCTTTTCAAGGCTTTCAGAACACAGCTATCTTCTGTCTCCCTGTTGTGAATGTTCTGTGGACTCTGAACAATATGAACAATGCTCTGCTGGGCCAGGTCACAGCTCTGCAACACAAAATCAAAATCACAATAAATAATTAATTGTGACATAATGGACAAAATCCCTCTACCTCCAATTTGTTATTTGTTAATTGTTAAATGGTCTCCAAACCATTTCAGTGTGCAGTAATGGAGTTTAAAACAAAGTGACACTGTAAATTGCTGGAATTAGGATTCCTTCCATTGCCAAAAGGGTCACAACACTTACAAGTGCTAAACATTTAACAAAGAAAGAGTGGACCAGAGCCAACTGCTCCAAATAAGTCAGGTTTATTGGCACACAGTAAAAAATCTCCAGTGGGAGCACTACTAAATCAAGCACTAAGAATATTTAACACTTAAGAGGCACTTGCACAGATAATACTGAAACACACTCTTCATGTGGCAATTTAGGGTCAAACTTGATGATCACAGAGAGTTGATGAACAAGCTACTCCAAAAAATTTTTATTATCAGAAACAGGAAAGACAATGCTACTGATGAAGAGTGATACTTCTTCTCTGTAATGTAATTTTCAGTCTAAATCTGGTTTTAGATATAGATTTAGTATGAGTTTCCATTTCTTTCCTAAAATTACATTTAACTGTTGACTTTAGATTTAGAGAAAGCCTGTAGAAGATGTCATGACTGTTGTGGTCTTTCATGATAAAACAAAAGAACTGCTAGCCATTTTAGCCCAAAATGAGACCATTTCATGGTCTCACATATACAGAAGCTTCTCCTCCTTTTTAGTTCTCATCAGAGATGATTCTTAGACAGTCTTTCTAGATCTTCTGTCTTAGGAAATAGCAGGGTAAATAAGGATCTCATTAAAGGTTTATACATGATAAATCAGGATGTCTTTCATAACTTGTTTTTTCACAATACAGAGCAGAAAAGCAAAATACTATGTCAGAACTAGAAACTAGAGAGATTTTAGAAGACCTACCATTAATTAAGGTCTTTCAAGAAACACTTCTATTGATCTTTCCACAACACACTTTGCAAGAAAAAATTTTCTTTATTCAGTGATACTTTCTGGAAACCTGCACCTAATTCTCCAGTGTCATGAATGAACATAAACATCAGTCTACATAGAAAGTAGGTAGTCACTCAAAAAATTAATTTTTCAGCATCATTAGGTTGGCCATCTCTGCTGTGAAATGTCAACACAGAGTGTTGAATCTATTTGAGAGAAACAAAAAGAGTTCTGAAGCATTTGTCTGTATCTACACAATATTTTAAGATTGCAATTGGTACATGTAATTACCACACGCACTTTTAATTGCAAAACATTCCTTTGCAGATATTTTAGTGCTTTTTGCACCCTTATTCTCCCACACTCCCTTCTACCACTTCTATTTTGGTCTCTTTTCTGTTGAGTGGTTTTCCTTCATTCTCTTACATTATCTCTCAATACTTCTCCCTCCACACTTTCTTTCTTATGGAACACAATTTAAAGGACAAAAATCTGGCTTTTGTTTTGTTTTAACTAGATTTTTAATAACACACTCTCTTCTTAGTGAAGCAGTAATCAGCCAGCAGAGAGTTGTCAGAGCAAGGACACTGTAGTCTTAATAGTCAATCAAAACAAGTATTAGATTTCAAACTTAGAACATTATGTTGACATTATAGGGCTTTTTTTTTTTTTTTTTTGTACAACTTGTTGCCCATTGCATTTTAACAAGATCCATTCAAGTAGCTCAATAATTTCATTCATTTACACAATATACAAAACATGTCTGTCATTCTAAAACTTCTTCCCCTAACAATACAGCATGGCATTAAAGATTTCAATAATCTAAAATAAATTAATAATGAAATTAATAATTAGGCAAATGAGGAGCTCAGTAGTGATTTGCTCAGTTACAGCGAGAGTTTAAAAAGAGAAATAGATATGTATGTAAAAACTCACAACCTTGGAAACTCCTAATAAACTGCCAATCAGTCATAGTCTGTTTTAATGATCACCTCTTCTAGCAGTTTTGCTTGCTTAAGCAGACCCTGTTCTACCTTTCATTTTTTTTCCTCAGTGTTTACTGTCCTTCTCTGTTGCTTTTTCTTTTAAAGCTTGTGTCAGTTCCTTGCATTCGGCTCACTGCCTGATGCTGTGCTACAATCAAAATGAGGGGATAGTGCATATTTATTAGAGAATAAAAGGGATGGAAAGAACTACGTAAACAAAACAAAATTCCACAACAAACTTTTTTAACCATTCTTGCTTGATCTTGGCTGCTCTACATGTTTATATGCCTGGGCATATCAATTGGTCTTTTAAAAGTATAGGTCCTTTTCAGGTTCTTTTTGCAATCTGGAGGCTTTGTGGTTAGCTTAGAAACAATGGAACGGCTGACATAAAAGCACTCCATCTTACCTACTATTCTCTCTTCAGCAATACCAAGAACTACATACATCAAAAAAAGATGTAAAATTTAAACCTTAGGCAATTCTATAGACTGCCTCAGCTGGTTAGAGCACGGTGTTAATAACACCAAGGTTGTGTTGTGGGTTTGATTCCTGCATGGGCCACTCACTTCAGAGTTGGACTCAGTGATCCTTGTGGGTCTCCTCCAACTCAGAATATTCTGTGATTCTGTATATGACCATAGCAATAGCAGTTGTATTCCCCTTAATAAAATTCTAAAAGGACAGGTGAACATGTATGTTAGCTTTCTTCCATCTCCTTATCTAAAACAAAACCAAGTTTTGACAGATTGAACATCACTACTGATGATAACTGTGTAGATAATAGTCTCAGGAAAGCTTAATTAGCAGATCTCAGGATAACTTTCAAAGAGAGCGGGTAGGAGAAAGAAACAAGATTCCTTTGATTTTTACCCTGTTTAGATGTCATATGGAAGTCACTGAGGTATAAAAAACATAGAATCCCAAAGCATCAGGTTTGTAATGTTTTTCTGTGTACATTTGAAAATAATTTAGCTTGTGTTTAAAGGAGGAAAGTAATCCTCAACCTCTGTAACAAAAGTGATAAAAAACAGTACAATAAGAAAATAAAAAAAATAGTTTGATGATAATTGTGGAGAGATCTGGATGGGAATATAACCAAGCATTTCCCAGAATATGGGTGATTAATGCTCTATAGCAGATTACATTTCATGGATGATAGATGGGCTAAGTCTGCAGCTGCTTCTTTGAGAATAAAGGTAGAATTCTAACTTTTGGTGAGAGGTTAGGTTATGCCTTGTAAGATACAATTGTTTATGTCAATGTCACTTTTGTTTCCTTCGTGTATTTGTATTACGCCTCAGGAAACATTCTTTTAAGTATCTCTATTATTAATGATTCTAGAGATATTGTCTTGTCTTATCTGTTGATTCAAATTAATGCCTGTGTGCCATATTGCAATAGGAAATACTGAAAGTGTATAAAAAGTAGATTGTAAAGTACCTTCTTTCACTTGAGCAAAGGGAACTGAGAAGATCCAAAAATTATGAAACTCATTAATAAGGACTGATTCTTTAGAGAAAATGGAGTTTGGCCAACTTGGGAAAATGAATTCATAGCAGAGAAAATTAAAATTAAAACTATTTTTTCATTTGAGTCTTTTTCCTGGTTTTTTTCCCTGAATTCTCAAGTTGAATTTCACAAGGCTGAATCAGCACATCCTGAATGAACAACACAATATCCTTTGGTGCTGAGAGCTCTGGGCTAACCAGAAGGCCAACTGGGAAGACTGAAATAAATTATGAACAGAGAAAAGATGACTGTGTTTAAGTTACTGTGAAATCCTCTTGTTAGGCTCTGGGGAAACCTCACTGCAGCCTTTCAGTACGTGAAGGAGACTTAAAAATAAAAAAAAAAAAAAAGGGACTTTTTTTATATATGGGCAGATAGTGACAGACCAGTGGGGAATATATTTAAATAAAAAGATTAGATGTCAGGAAGAAATTCTTCACCCAAGGAGTGGTGAGACATTGGAACAGGCTGCCCAGAGAAGCTGACACTATGGCTGCCCCATCCGTCAAAATGTTCAAGGAAAGACTGGCTAGGGCCACCTGATCTACGGGGTGGCATCTCTGTCCACAGTGAGGGGGTGGGAACTAGATAATTTTTATTGACCCTTTCAATCCAAACCATTCTGTGGTACTGACAGATTTCTGTTTGATATCTTCTTTTTGATATTTTGAAAACAATACCAATACTAAAAGGGGTTTTCTCAACAAATGTAAAGCTCCCTAGAGAAGTCATATTTTCTGAAGTGCAATATACTTTACTTTGAAATGTTTTATTTAAAGAAACATTAGAGCAGATATCTGAAGCTTTGGATGGGAATATAAAAAAGCTTGTGGTGTTTTGTCTTGAAAAGGAATTTAATAAATTTCCATTTCCTGCTAACCATGAGTTGGGAGTTCTAAGATTTTGAGGTATTTTCTTATTGCATATCAACCACAAAGAGAACTTCTTCACACACCACCACCTATGATTCAGTTTGAAATTCCAACTTTTATGTTACCTGGAGATTCACACCTTTACCCATGAATCCTGAGGCCTCTGTGCATACAATAACAGTGGAATTGTCAAATGGCTGCCTATTTAGATCAAGCAGATAATATACTCCCTGATGCCATCCCCTAAGAGATTCACATAAGGCCAATGATCAAGAAAAGGCATTTTCTAGGAATGATCAACAAACCCAAAAAAGTTGGCTTTCCAGTTTTGTTTTTTCCTTAAAAATAGCACAACACATCTCTTCAAATCAATAAGACCCCATGTAAAAGTGTAGATGACATGCTGATTTTATTGGGAAAATGTTGCAGTGTGTATTTTTATTTTATATTTTACAGTTCTGTGTTTAATGGTTTGTTCCTAAGTTTCCCCCAGGAAACATAGTTTTCTAACCTAAACCAGCCTAAAGTTGGTTTGTCCCTAAGTTATGTCTTCCGCCTAGCTGTCCCTCATTATATCCACACCCTTTATTCTAGCTCCTTCCCTGTCTATCATGGTAACCCTGCCCTTATTGCCGAATCTTTCCTACCAGTCTCATCCTGAACCACTCCCTAACCATAACACCTGCTGGGTTATGATTTCCCTAATCTTTGATGCCCCATTGGTCCATGTGACCTTTCCCTTCCTCCCCCCTACCCCAATTGGCCTTAGAGTTATAAAAAAATCCCCTCATTCCTCCCCTGTGTCCTCCCACCGGTTTTTGGTCATACTTAACCCCATGCACAGGGATGCTTGGGGTGTCTCCTGCTGTGAGTCTCCAAGTTTAATAATACCACATTGTTGAAACCCTGCAGCAGGAGGCCTCCTCCTTCTCCTTTAGCTGATTCCTGACGCTGGTGAGAGACACTGCACTGTTGAGCAAGCAGCTCAAAAGGTTCTGCCTTCAGTGCTCCCCAAACTGAGGCAGTTCCCCACACCTGGAGCGGCGCTGGTGCGTCTCTCTGAGCTAGCCTGGGCTACAGTGGCCACATCAAGAATATATATTTTTTCAAGGATAATGCAGAGAGACATTAAGGATGACATTCTAAACAAACAAATAAGTATATGAAGTTCCTAGAAGAGAGAACAAAAGCTCAGCAAGCCTTACTCAGCTGTTGCTGTAACCCTTTTCCAAGGACAGAGTCCAGGTCTCAAAAGCAGCAGAAACAGAAAGGAAATCAATTGGAAGAGGAACATGGTTTCATGACCTGATCACAATGTGAAAAAGCAAGAAAGCATCACCATGATAATACACTTTATTACATAGCAAGCTAAAGCTGGTATATTGATGAATTTGAAAGTAGATACTACCTAAAATAAAAGATACAGATATAGTAATAGTATTCTGTTGAGCCATGTTGATGTAAGAAATCGGAAGCAAGATTTGCAAGAAGACTTAACCACCTTTTATTTGATCAGCTAATATAGAAAGAACAATCAGCTTCTGGGCTTAGAGAACCTTATGCAGGTCATGTCAAGGGGAAACCTATAGGGAAAATTAGACACTTAAAATAATGAAGCAAATCAGCACTGATCTGATATCACCATCCATTTGTGTGAATACTGACTGCTCAGCAGCAGCGAACTAAATACGGCTCCACATGGGGCAAGGGAAAAAAGTCAGTGCACCACCAGGCTTAAATTACATGGACCACTTAGCAGTTAAATTCCAGCAATCAGAAAATACTTCCTCTTTTATGATGCTATGGAATACATCTATATTTAATTTCAGTTCACCTTTTCAGCATTTTCAGAGTTGTACATTACAGTTCTAGTTTAGCATTCAGAATATTGTGGGTGCTAAGCAACACCCAGAAGTAGAAGGGAAAATAGACGTATCATTGAAAGGACTACATATTCAAATAAATGTGATGATAAGGTAGAAAATCCTTCACTTAGCAGAAGAGTTAACTCAAACATATTCAAATTTAGATTTTATTATTTTTTAGCAAAGAGAAAAGTTGATGTTGAACAAGAGGAAATAAGTACTACTGTGGGATTTACTACAGTCCCTTCAGCCAATGGTCCCTCTGTGTAGCAAGAAGGCCTGACTAGCATTTACAAAAATAAAATCCCTTGCTTTACAGTCAAAGACAATAGTTCATATATATTAGAAAGGTTCTGTTCTGAATGATACTCTTTACAGAGAAGTAAAAGCCTTAGGATTTTATACTGACTAGTCCCTTAATGAGTTAATAATTTGCTGGAAATGGAAATGTATTCAACTAAGTCAGAATACCCCCTCTTCCTTCACTTACAAATCACTTTATGCTTCATTTCCATCTTTTTCACATTATAAGACAAAAATTTAATGGTAATTTCTAGCTCAGTGGAAGGAATGCACAGTTAATGCTCAGCTAGGAATGCTGTAGGGTTATTACTTTTTGTACACAATCTAAGACCTTAGCAATGTTATAGACATATTTCTAAATAGCATTACTAATAAAATGACACCATTAATATAATAGCTTTTCTTGAATGTAGATCTTTTACCACGAATTCCCGAAAGATATATTAACCCTTCTAACAAATAAAAATGTTTTATTGGCAGCACATAAGACAGTTTGCAACATTAAAATACCTACTTAGATTATTGTTATTCCCTTCAAAACTCTGCATAATGATTTGCAAAAGACATAGAAGGCAGCCAAACTTTTTGATATTATGTTTACTATGTTTATTAGTATCTCCACAGTGACATTAAAAACATATCATGTGATATAAAATGGAAGAGAAATAGTCAAATGAACACTAAACTCATATAAAACTTCTAAGAAAATGAACAACTTTTCCCTTCTTATAATTTCACATATTGTGCAAAAAGAGCAACCTATAAACCTGCCATTTATTATAATGCCTGTATAGAAAGCAACAGGACAATGAGACGTTTATAATGCTACATTAGAAATGAATACAGTTAAGTTCTCATGACCATTTGCTTTCCTCCTAAACACAGTTGAGTGCACCCCATTATTATTCCATCTTCCACAGTGAACTACCTGATAGAATTTATACTCTCTAAACATGTTTAATCTCCAGCTGTAAACATAAAAAGAGAAAGCTTATTATTTACCAGGTATAGATTGCATTTTCCATTGCTCTAATTTCTTCTTCTCAAGCCACACTGAAACAGAACATGTAACAAGTGTATTCTGTAAAATGCTTGAATGAATTACATTTGGGCACATTTTGGTCTGGGTTCAATGGTAATAAAAGGTTCTTTGCTTAGAAAAGGTCTCAAGCAAGAACTGTTCACAGTCTGCATGGCCTCAGACTGTGGACTATATGTTATCTGGCTAACATAAGATCTAATTTTCATTTGCTCTTCCCCTTGAATTCTTCTTTGAGAAGATTTATCTCAGCAAGGCAGACACTGCCAATCTGCTTACACTTCTGTGTCTTCACTTAGGGCATAGATTATTAGTGAGCATGTGAGGAACAAGCATAAAAGTGGCCTCACACTGACACCTAATAAGCATCAGGACATTACTGAGACATAAATTCTATTTGAAAAACTGGAGAGTCACTTACTATACAGAACTCTGAAATTATTTTAAAGATTTCAGTAGTCTCTCATGCTGATGGGGCACTATGGTGGCAGCTAGAGAGCTGCAGAAAAGAATTTGGAAAACTTCCTTCTCCAAAGATCTCTGAAAGAATTCCTATAAATACTCCACTGTTGAAAACAATTTTTTCCTGTGAATTTATTGTCTAGTGCATCAAAAGTTTAATAGCTATAAATATTTGTTTTAATTACTTCAACTAATCATTCATAGATGCCTTTTTCATGCCTTATGGCCAGCACCTGGTATACATCCCAACCAAGGAACACTGGTCTTCTATTTGTCTCAGTTCATGCATCAATATATCAGTTTGAGCAGCTGTTATGACAACAGCTGTAAATAAAGCCCAGTGAGCACCCTACCTGGCCCTACTTGGTAACTTCCTAACTTCCTAGTATAAACATGGATCAATTATTTTCCAGAGCTTTCCCTGATTTTACCTGAAAACTTGCTTTTAAACTAGCAGTTTCTATGCTAGGTGAAAATGATCTTGGATTTGATTTTTGGGCTATGCCTACCAATATATCCCAGCAGGACAATGCTGGGAAAATCTATGTAGTGCACAGCTACATATCCAACTGGACTTTACTTTAGGGCTGGTTTGCTAGACATATAGTTAGGTATGTTACAAAACACACAGTTTATAGATTCTTCCCAATCCCTAATGGGGGATCCATGCTGTATCAGAAAATTCTCTTACAATAAGTTAATGCCTGTGCTCAGTACCTATGGGCAGAGTTGGTCACCTCATTTATTCCTACCCCTTATGACATCATGCCTAGTTTTAAAAGGGAGAACACTCTTGTGGTTTGACCTGGCAGGCAGTCAAACATCCCACAGCCACTCCCTCAAGTCTCTGCATGCACCCCACCCCTCAGTGGGATGGGGGGGTAAGGGGGGATTGTGAAAAAAAGTAAAGCTGATGAATTAAGATTAAGGTAGTTTACTAGGACAGAAAAGAAAGGGGAAAAAACCCAATAATAATAAAATCAAATGATACAGAACACAATTGCTCAGCACCTACCAATGGATGCAGCTCAGTTCCTGAGCAGCAGGCCTTTTCCAACTTTCCCCATTGTTTATACACTGATGGATATAAGAGGCCATACAGTGTGGAATATCCCTTTGGTCAGTTGGGGTCAGCTTTTGTAGCTGTGTCTCCTCACAGCTACTTCTGTCCCTGCAGCCTGCTCACGGCTGGGATGGGGTGAAGAGCTGAAAAGCCCTTGGCTCTGTGTAAACACTAGTGAGCAAGAACTAAAATGTAAGTGTGTTATTCTCATCCTTAATTCAAAACACAGCACTGTACCAGCTACTGCTGAGAAAATTAACTCTATCCCAGCCAAAATCATAATCACACACAATTACAAACAAGGTGAACGCTATGAAGATATGATAGAAATAATTAAAATTTTTCTATTTAAATGAAGAGATCCTTTTATACCTCTAAATAATCTGTGTGAATTTTCAAAAAAAACATCTAGCATAAATGGAAAACATGACAAAAATGAATCCAGACTGATTCTGCTAAATAACCAACATATATATTACACATAGCATTACAAGAGGGAGGTGAGAACACCTTGTTGATTCACAGATGAAAGATGTTTTTGAACATCACAACAAGAGAATTATGACCCACTAAAAAGATAAAAAAACCCTGCTGTAAGAGTGTATTTTTACCCGTCCCTGGGAAAAAGGTTCTATTTTCCCCTGAGGTAATTAAATTCTAATTTTCAATGATATAGCATCAAGCTATGATAGAGAGGTTCAGTATTGAGATTTAGTTAGAAAAACATAGATTATTAAGACAAACAGGCTCCTGAAAATTATTTTGAAGATTTTTATATCATGGCATTCTTCTGTATACATTCAGTTTACAACATGTCATATGCTTTTCATAGGCATGTCATATGTAAGTCCAAATTCTGTTATAAAAAAGTTGGAATGTTAAGACCTTTCCATGTGGATGAGAAATTGTGTAATTTCAATTCAGATCAAGATATGGATTTTAAAAACACATGCAGGAAGAACGTCTATGAGCATTCATGGAGAAGGGAAAAGTGCTGTAAGATTGAGAAGTGCCAAGGTTTCAAAAATTTTAAGTTTTACTGAGACGGAGATTTCTCCAAGTCTGTCAGGCTTGTCTGAGTAAACAAGCAAGCAAGCAACTTAATTTGCACTACCAAGTACTGCCAAAAGAAGTAGCTCTCCACAGCAAAATGGTTTGTGTCAAGGACCTGACATACACACTACAAAGGTTGGGGATGCTTGAGGATGTTTTGAGTTCAGCCTACCTCTTGGCTCTCTTTTGCAGCTTTAATAGGTAAAGTTCTGAAATTCATCTCCCTGTTTAGTTTCAATCAAAAGGCATCTACTTACTTGCTGTGAGGATGCTCCACGATGCAAGCCAGAACATGGTAAATGGGGATGAACAGGAGATCTATTTCAAAAGCTGACTCCTATTCCAAACTAAGACATTAGTCCAGACATGTTAATTTTCTGATTCTGAGCTCTCATCAAAGGCATCAGAAGAAATATTTCAGATTATCTGACAGGGTTGTATTACTGCTGATTAAAGGTAACAGCTTTATTAAAACAGCCACAACTGCTGTCTACTTGCATACTTTTGTGCTGTGATTCTCTGGGAGTTACATTTATCGTTTACAGAGTGTAAATGAAATACCTAAAGTACCATAAAGTGACTAAATTAAGATCAGCAATTGCATGCTGTCCTTTCTTCAAAACTAAACCACTTCTGTTTAAAAGATCAGTTGATTATTTTTTCCTACAGCATGAAGATTCAACAGGTTTTACAACTGTTAACTTTCTACTGGTGTATCAGGTAAAACCACCACAGTGATTTCTCCAGAGAATCAGGCCTGGTCTGCTTGGCTAGCTCCACTAAAAATCAATTGAAAAAATCTATTATTTTAAAAACAAATGTCTTGTTAACAGTTATGCCAAGAAAGCATATAAAGTCCTGTGAACTTTCCTTAGCAATAAAAATTAAGACCTGTAAATCATCTCTGTCTTAAAGATTAACAAGCTGCGCAGTACAGACATACTTTAAAGCCAGAAAACAGGTTATTCAGCTTCACAGTAAAGGGAAGAAAAAAAAATCCAAGACAAAGCCAATGAGTATCACACTTCAATAAGAGAAAGCAAAGAGAATACCAGCACAGCTTCTCTTTATGTCATGTCACACAGCAAGCATTGTCCCTTGCAGCACACTTTTTATCTGGATTCATACTCCAATGGGTAAGATGCACGCCTTAACTTCAGAGCACCTCTCAGCATTAATTATGGTCTTACGGTGTGAGAACATTTCCTAGCTTCAGCCAGGGACCAGCTTAAACAGTCCTGGAATTCTCACTTTACTGAGAAGTAAAAGGTGACACTCCTGTTACTCCTGCAAGGATCAAAATTCAATTTGTAGTACAGATGCTACAAATTAATTTTCCTAAAACTCTTTGATCTTGTCCAGCCTCAGCTTGGGTCCTTCTCAAAAAAGGACTAAGAACATCATGCCAATGAAAAAACAGTCCCATTTCTTTTTTATAATTTTCTTTTGTTTTCATCCTCATTGCCTTGAGTGAGAAAAGCTCTGAAATTAATTCAGTGATAGCATGTGTGTCTTTGGAAGTACACATTTAAGAATGATCTGAAGCTTATATTTGCATGCTTTTATCAGTGTCCTCTTGAATGATGCTAAACTTGGCTGGCTGCAATTAACAGGATAGAAAGCTGAAACCCTTACAAGTATAGCATAAATTATCCTTTCTTCAAATAAGCTGGCACTAGAATTGAAAGCACATAAGATGCAGGAGAAACAGTAATGGGCTGGTTTGAATGAATACGGAGGGCCACAGATCTGGGAGCTTCCTGTTTTTTCTACCAAGTGAAGAAATTTTCCTTATTCAATGCTAGTAAGCTAAACACAAAGGAGAGCAGCTAGAAATGTACAAATTTAAATACAATATTTCTTTTTCTACTGCTAAAATGTTTAGAAATTTGCCTTTTTAAAATTTAAAGTAGGGGACTCAGATTGATTTTACTTGGGTTCTAGTCACTGAGCATCTTCAGAGCATCTAGAGCTTTCATACCTTTAGGTAAATTTCAACCAGCAAGAATTCCTTTACTTCTTTCACTTGCCCTGTGACTGAGGAGGGGAGGAAGAAACAAATTAGGCCAAGGTTTGCAATATTATCTGCAAATAATTAGGATCCATGCTTAGGCTTTGGATGCTGCTTGTCACAAGGCACTGCCAGTTCAATATTGTTTTCCAGATATGGAGGGATGGGGCTTTCACACAAAACAAGCAGGATGAGAGATTTCTCTGCTGGGCTCAAGCTTATTCTCTTCAGATTTTAGCACTATTTTAGTTGCTTCTGGAGATGCAGAACTCAGCTGTGTATTCAAGTTTCAGCAAGCTGCACACTCAAACCCAGGAATGCAAGCTGCCTCAGGGCACTCCTTGTTGCTATTCATCACCTTTTAATATACAGCCACAAGGCAAACATAGAAATTGTAGAATTTTGACCATAAAGCTTCATGTATAAAACCCAAAAGTCCTGAAAAATCATGGAGGTTCTACTGCAGGAGTTTAGTGTTCTTTAAGATGAGAGTGCTACACTTACAAGTCTCTGCTGTCGTTGTCTGACAGCAATGATAAAAGACAGCTGTCCACTTAACCAGGGGAGAAAAAGAAACAAACTACAAAGAAGTTAAAAAAGGCGTATTTTCCAAATCGTGTACTTAACCCTTAAAAAACTATAATTTGGTGTTTGTACTAACCATGATACATCAGTATTTCAGGGGCTATGGTGCCACAGAGACCTTGTGGGATGAGCAATCCTCTGCCCACCTCTGGCACCCAGGATGTGTGCAGAACAAAAAATGCTCAGAAAGCAGACTTAGCTTGGTTTAGGCCAAACACCAAAGCATCACTTTTGCAGGAAATATTAATACACCCACAAAGACAAAATGATGCAATTTACTCTTAAAAGCTGTCTTGCCATTATTAAAAGAAAAAGCTAATTTTAGTCTGGGCTCCACAAGCTGCACAAATCATTGAGTGATAAAGATGATAACATAGTTATAAATATTTAAGTTACACTTGAAGGTTTCTCTAAATGAACATATGCAAATGCTTGAAGCCCAGAGACAGCTCTTTCCTTCACTCAGGACATTTACTTAGTTTTCCAAGCTAATATTTAATCTAGTATTCAGTAAAACATCATTAATTACTTTCATAAATTCCTAACATCCTGTGAGATGTCTTTTCCCTCTGAGCTGCAAAATGGAATCTTCAAATGCCTTCCTCAATGAAGTTCAACAATTTTCACTCTACAGTCCTTTTAACTGTAAGAAAAGGTAGTTTTTAGTTTTCATCTTATTTCTTAATGGTGATTGTAAAACTTTATTGTTTTAAAGAACACTAAAACATTATTATATTTTGGTAGGAAGAATTTTGGGGCAGCAAGGAATAGAGAGTTACAATACAAAGCTCAGTTAAAGAACTGGTGTGGTCTAGGAGAGTAATTTGATAACAAGGAAGAATAATAGGTACAGTGAACGACTCAAAAGGGTCTCCATCTCACCCACCATCAGTTACTTTAAGGGAATTTATAAGAAACTGCATAAGGCAGTTACATAAAATCTTATACCTAAGATTAATATTAGCATGCAATAATTTCCTAGACTTTCTAGATATTTATATTATTTGTACATAGATACATAGTTTTAGAACACAAATGGAAAAATTCTAGGAAATCCACTGCCTGAATCCCAACAGGTCTGTCAACACATTAGCTGTAGCATTTGTACTCAAACTACAGCATGCATACTGTAACTCCTACTACATCACACACATAAAAAAGATTAATGAAATTTTCTAATATCTAGTCACTTTATAGCCATTATTTTAGATATGCTTATCATGTCATTCACTGATTTTCTCTCTCACATCAACAGTTCAAGTATTTTCAAGTACTCTCTTCTAGAAAAGTTTTCTCTGGTACTAGCAATTGTATATGACTCGCAGTCCTTTCCACAGCTGCTCTTCTGATCTGACCTCAAGCACTTGATTATTGTAGTAGCCCTGCAATGTGCCGAGAAATAAGAAAATAGAAACCCTGCTAAGAAGTGTGGCAGCATCTGCACAGCTAGGGTCTAGACTGAAGTGTAATACAGTGTGGTGCAGTTTTAACGGATGATGCTCCTCTGCTTCATGGAACCCTTTTCTTCCCCTGCTCTTGTACTTGGTATTTATTTTCCTGTTTGTTTAAATTAGAGATAAAATCAAGTCTCACAAGAAACAAGAATTCTACAAGAATATTGCAGAATCCCTGCATAAGTAATTTCTTTTATTGATTTAAACCCTTAAGGTCTATTTAATAGATTTAAAAACAAACAAACAAACGTAAATAGGGCAGACTACCCTGGCAGCAGTCAATGTAATTTAACACAAATCCATAGAAGAGGATTGATCTTACTGAGTTTATCTCTAATATGGTCTACAAATACTGACTCTTAGTGTGTTAACTTAGGCCCTCTTTGCTCTGAAAAATATTTTTATACCTACCTTCATACCATATGGGCACCCAAGTATTTTATAAAAGATGACAGAATAAATACATTATATAAAGCTGAGAAGACGAAAACTAATATCAAAACCAGAAAAGAAGTAATGAATTTGCCTGAACCAATCTCTTATTTCATGACCTCATCATGCTGAAGCTGCCTATTTCAGAACAAGTGATAAATATTAAAATGAAATTTTTTTTGCATGTCTTATCAAAAGCCTCCAATATCAATTGTTTTCGCAAATGTTTTCTCCTCCAAGCAGTGAATACCTCTTCATCAATCTTTTATCAAAACAATCTTGTTCTGATTTCAGTCTTATCAGAGAAAGTTTTCTCTCTCTTCTTTGTTGTTTTTTGTTGATTTTTTTTTCCTTTCTTGGCAGAAGGTACATGAATATCATTTTACACATGACCGTGGCTGCATGTCCATCAATCAGGAAATAAAAAGTAAGTGTGAAGGACATATCATGGCCCTGCAGAGCTCCAAACTGTAGAAATATTTGTGCCTGATAGCGACAAAGTATGAAAACAAGTATGCATATCTACATGAATGTGTAAATATTCCTTCTCACAGGGAATTCTTGCATTTCAAAATATTTCTGAACACAGAACTGGTCTACAGTGGGGAGCTGTGCAGGGAGAGGCCACAGCCTGCCGCATGCCAGTCACAGCCAAACCCAGACACTGTTGGACTGGGTGACAAAACACATAGAGTGCCAAAACAGCAGTCAGGCAGGGGAGCTGACAGCGCCCCAGCTCCAGCCTACTTATGAAATACCTGCAGGTGTCAGGGTGAAGAGGATGCACACAGAGACCGATGGCTGGAGATGTGTCACTGAAGAGACAGATGGAGATGTGCTGCTCAAAGTGCTATGGAGACAACACAGCCAGAGACATTCTTGGAAGGAATGTCCCCATGCCAAAATGGGTTATTTGTAGGGAACTTCAGGCCACAGGGGCAAGCTGTGCCAGCATGGGAAGACCCCTGAAGGACTGCAGCCCACAGGCACCCCTCACTGCAAAGGAACATCTCTGAAGGACTGAAACTCACAGGTGAACCTTGTCAGGCAGGGACATAATGAACAAAGGACAGACAAAGGAAAACCAGAAAGGAGTGTCAGACAGAAACCATTAGGTACTTTACTCCAATAATGTACATCACCCGTGCTGCCCATTACCTCACCAAGGAGACTGTGACAGTCAGCAACAACCAGCAGAACAAACAAGGAGACTTCAGATTAGGAAGGGGAAGACAAGGTTTTTATTTATGTTTTCTTTTTTGACTCAATACCCAATTCAGTGTTCAGAAGTTTTTTGTTACTTGACAATTAATTATATCTAGTAAACATTTCAATTCCATAATATTTGGCCTCAAGACTTGCTTGATCTCCATAAGCCCAAAATGCTTTGAGAACTATTCAGTCCGAGGGCTCATTTTAAACTCCATGTAGGACTGTGGGGAAAGAAAATATTCTTAACAAATACCCCATATTTTCTGCTGCTAAAGCTGGACAGCAACCCAGGTTTCAATATATCTGAACGAGATTCTCAGTTTGTACAAATAAATGTCATTCCAAAAGTCTGACAGCACACTGAGGCCAATGCTGTCTTGGTTTTGAAAGACAGGTGCCTGCCAAGGAAGGCAGGAGCTTCTCTTGGAATAGAAAAATGCAACGCCCCTCCCTCCAAATTATTTAAAGGGGCTCTCAGGCAAAGATATGAGGATAAGAATAACAGTTCTTTAATATGTATAAACAAAATAAAACGAGAGACCAACAAACTACAACCTAATAGGAAAATTAGACTAAGATGCAGTATTAAACCAAAAAAAACCAAAAAAAACAAAACAAAAAAAACCCCTGACAGTTAGAATATAACCTGACACCCTGTCAGTCAGGATGTTGGGAGCAGTCCAGTTTGAATGGTGGCTCCAGTAGTCCTCCTGGAGTGACAGATGGTTCTGCTGAAGCAGAGATCCTGTAGAAGGGCAGAGTTTTCCTCCAATGCTCCAGTGGTGATGTTGAAGGGTCTGGTCCTTCCTCTGGGAATCCAGTGGGAGACAAGGCTGCTCCTCTGGGAATCCAGTAGAAGGCAGATGCCTGTTCTGTCCAAATGCCCAGATTATATCCAGGAATGCTTGGCTCCTCCCTCTGGGCAGAGCATCTCACAATGGGCTGATGTCATTCTCTGAGTCATGTGGTGGGTCCTCACAATGGCCCATTAAACAGGAAATGGCTCCCGGAGGGAGTTATCTATGACTCATGGGGCAAGGTGTTAATGGCCCATTAACAGGAGATAGTTTGGGGGAGGAGGTAAGGAAAACACTGCCTCTCCTGATTTCAACAGTTCATGAAGATGGAGATAGAATACAGACCTTCTGGAATATTTTACATTGTAACCCAGGACAAATGCATAGCGAGAGAGCTCCAGAACAGAGTGAGCTGCTGCAGTGGCAAAAGGTTGAATATATAATGATTTCCATAGCAGAGACAAAGAGGCTGCAAAATTCCCACTTTTGACTCCTCGGGGGAAAAAAACACAATAAACATAAATAAAGCCACCTAAAAAGGAGAAAAAGTTAAAAATGAAATTAAATTCATGGGCAAATGACTGGAGCCTTGTGCTACGCATGTGTTTGCTTCATAAGTATGCATCAGGTTGTTTTTGCAATTCAGAGGAAGAATCTTGTCTTAAATATCCCAGACAGAGGAGAACTAAGGAGACAAAGAGCTTCATTTAGATAAATCCATAAATGAAATTCATAGCTGTAGGGGAAGATTACACCTAAGCTGCTCAACCAGGTTCTCAGCTCCTGGGCTGCTAAGGAGAAAAGATTCATGGCAGGGAAGTGTTAAATTGAATCACAGGAGAATCAAGCCCAGTGCCAGGATCATCACCAATCTCCCCACCTTGTCATGATGCCTTCTCACAGGGTGATATATGTGAGCACAGATAAAGACAGGCAGGAGGACTCAATCATTAGGCACACAAACTGCTGGGTTTTAGGAACATGTTTAGACTTGATCCTACTTGACACAAAAATTGCAGAGTTGTAGTGTGTTAGGAGAGTGCTGGAGACAAGCAGCTGATTTGTCAATGCTGATTTTGGGGGTAAAAGATTCTGGGGGGTTGCTATATAGTCATGAATGGCACATGGAAGGGGATGGAAGAATGATTATCCACCTTTAAATACTAAGGAAGCATCTGATAAAAATACTTTATACAGGTGTAACATAAGATAAAGAAAGGCTTTAATTATTCGTACAAAATGTTACATTTTATTTCTAGGTAGCTGCCTTGTCTAAAGGCGCAGAAAGGTTGAGGGGGATGTGTTTGAGGATTAAAAAAAACCATCAGACAGGGAAGCAGATAATTTAACTCTTAAAGGCAGCACTGTGTAAGGACTCTTTCCCATTATGCCCTTTATACTTATCCCTAATGTTATGCTGGTTTTGGTTTTTAAACTATTTTTATATCTGACATGATGCTTACAGGAGAAATTGGCAGATTTTGTAAAAACTTTCCTTCCTACATGACATGTTAGTAATACAAGGGATGGAAAAATTCTCTTTTTACAGAATGCTTAAGAGTGACAAATGCAAACATTTAACATTTTCATCATGTTCCTGATGGAAAGAGGCAAAACTTGGTAATTGGAAGCTGGAGAGAAAGTACCTTTGATGGTTTTTCATCCGGAAGTTACCACTGGCTAGTATCAGGTTAAGGCTCAAGCTGAAGTTTTCCACCATTTACTCCTACGGCAAAACTCTCAAAATGTCTTTCTTTTTGATTTTCTCCTCCATCATGGTCTCGGCAGCATATTTTGCAATTAATAATAAAGGTTTTGAAGATGTGAGCCATGAAAGTAAATATGCTAATCTTTTAAGAAACCAATAACATTGTGTCATTATGAAGAGATTAGTCACTGAAACACTATTCCATTTTTCTGCTGACAGTAAGTAAAAGAAAATTTATTTCATATTATATTTCACTTCAAATCACATTAAGAATTTAGAAGATGCATATTTATAGTGATTCTTAAATTACTGCGAGATCCAAAATTGCAATGCCTTGTTCTTAACAAGATTTTAGTACTTTAAACTGGTACTAGAAAGATAGTGCCTAATTTTATACAAAAGAGACAGAATGGTAGAGCCTGCTGATATTATCTTGAGGTTTGTATAGAAGAATTGTCATGGTAAATATGCTTTGCAATATTGAAAGGTATGATGACATCTTATTCCAAAGAAGAAAATTTGCTAATTCCTGTAATTTTTGAATGTTGATGTATGGATATGCAGAGGACAGTAACTGTACTCTTGTGAAGAACACTTCAGCAAATTTTTGTCATGCTTTGTTCCAGCTCAATTTTTTCAAACAATCCTGAGGTACTAGCTTAAAAATACGTATAAAATCCTTAGAATATACACAGAAATGTATTTCAAAAATATGTGGCATTAATATAATTTGCAATAATAATTACTGAACCTGCGCAGAAACTAAAAATGAAGATTCCCATTACCTGCTGTGAAAACTTAATAAACAAATTCCTATTAGACATTAATTCAGAGTTGTTTTGAGGGGTTGCGGGTTTTTTTTCCACAGGAATGAGGTACAAAACATACAGAAACATTTAAGGAAAATGTCCTGTAGGCTGAGGGTTTTATTGTGGTAGCTCCTCAATATCAGTGGTTACTTTGCTCTGGTTTACATTTTTCAGAATACAATGCTACATTTTAAGTATCTGCAATCCTTTTTTTTTTTTTTTCCCTAGCAGATTTCTGTGTAAGGGCCAATGTTCAGGGAACAATCTCAGCTTAAAGAATTCAGATCCTTGTAAGAATGAGACTAACAAAAAATGCAGTGTTTTTACCTCATTAGAAATACTCCTAATGACAGCAAACTTGGTGGTGATGGTACAGAAGTTCAGTAACTGGAAGAGGATATTGGACTATGAATGTGAGGAAAAGGCTCAGAGCTTAATGAAACATGAAGTTCAATAAACAAGTTGTCAGACAAGGACAACGAGATTTGAAGAAAAAGACCAGGCAAATGGCCACAGGGAGAGAATCCACAAGTAGACAGGAACTAGAGACCAAATGAAAGAAAAGGCAGAATGATGCCAAAGTCAGACTGAAAAAGAAATGTGAGAAATAGTCATGATCAAAGAAAATAAAAAAAAGTCAAAGGCCACAAGAGCACATTTCTTTCTTTAAACCACAATGGAACCTGGAAGCTACAATTTCTGTTACAAAATATAAATGACAGTAGATGGCAAAGTTCTTCCCAAGTGCTTCACTTCCTCCCTGAGTTTGAGAAGGGATAATTGTAACATAGTGCAACATTGGTTACCCTGTTATTTGATGTGGCAAAGGTCTGCCGGATGTATTGGGATGTGTAAGTGATTTCAAATCTGTTACTGATTTCAAATTTCTGTTTTCAATTTTAAGGCCCAGTAAGGGGCTTTAATTATTGACTTAATAAATTTCATAATTATTTTTTCCCCTACAGGATCTCTGCTTCATTCAGGAACAGAACCATCTGTGAGATTGTGATGGAAGCTCTTTTCCAAGTGAAAGAAATATATTTTGTTTCCATAAATAGAAGGGGACTGAGCAAACAAGTGTATGAACTTCCAAAGTGCTCTTAAACAAAAAGACTGAAGAATGCATCCTTAAAAAATTGTGTTTTGTCAAGCAAGTTAACTTATGTTTCAGATGTGTTATTTAATTGGTTGGTTCAAATGTCTGTATATTTATCTTAAAACATAAACACCATGCAATAAAAAAATCTTGGAAGTTTAATTATTGTGAAACAAGTTAGAAAAAAATTGAGAACCTACCTTTATAGAATCCTGACTATTCTGTTAAAAACAGGAGTCTGGCTGTGTCATTAAAGGTTAAATCATAAACCACGGGGAACACCTATAAGAAGATGTAAATATCTATTTTTTCCCTAATCCATACTAGGTTATAGCATATTATTCTGCTCTTTCTTTATTCCGAGACAAATAAATCTTGGCAGAAATTACGTCTTCTTTTCTTTTTGCATTACTTGGCTGCTCCTTAATGAGAACAGACAGGGTAGGGTGTTTTTAAAGCTTGTATGAAGGACAGCAAAAGCCAGTTCATACAGGGGAACGGCTATGATGAACACATTCCTGTTTGTGTTTAAAAATGATTCCTGTTTGTGTTTAAAAGTGATTAAGACAGTGACAATTTCAAATTCATCTGTTTTACTCAGAGGTCTGAAAAAAATACATAATTTGAAATATTTTACCAGCCATAGGAAAAAGCTGGAATTTGCTGCATTATAATTATCTGAGATATATTATCCACTCTATTCTATTTGCTAGATGGTCATATTTAGAAGGATGGTCCTTTCACAGGGCCTCAGCTGTTACCAGACTGGTATGGAATTGGACACAGATGAATGTACAAATTGTCATTACCACAAACTTCATTAGCAGCTAAGATGGTCATATGTCCATATATCCAGAGTAAACAAAAGAGACAAGATGCAGTTGGCTCAATCCATCATGGGAAAATGCAGAATGTAACAAAATTAAAATCTGGTTCTGAACTGTCTGAAGTCATCTCAGAACAAAGTCTAAACAGTCAAATGACAACACTTTGTGTTATAATGGCTGGGTGTCTTAATATTTTATGTCAAGTATCTGTTAGTTTTCTGATTGTGATATCATGCTCCACAATGTGAAACTCGTATTTTTTATGACATCTCCAAATGTAGGACATCTCATAGGGCAATCTGTAATCAGTCAATAAATAGTAAATAAACAAAACCAACTTTGAAGACTGAAGGGGGTGAGGCCTCGTGTTTTTTGGTTTTTTAAATAACAATCTAGCTCTTCTGCTAAAGCTTAATATATGATAATATAGTCCATAAAATACAAAATCTGGTAAATTCCAGAGCTACTGGACACTGCTTAGAAAGTTAATAAGAGAGCTTGGGAAATATATGAGAACTTGGGGAATTTATGCAAACGCTCTCTGGGATGGAGAACTAAAAGGAGAACACAGGGGAGAACATGTCAGAATGTCAGAATTTCAGAATTTTCTGTGGGAGAATGTCAGCTTTATTGTGTCTGCCCTTGGGAGCCATAAAGGACATTTTGAACGTCATATGAATGGGCACAAACACTATTATGTCCACAGCATTTGAGTGCATCCCTGAGTTGAGGGTACAGGACTGTAGGCCAGGGATGAGCTGAGGAGCCTGGGATGCCTGCCTGCACACACACCAACCCAAGGGCAACCCAGCGGCAGCAGCGGTCACCTCACAGACCTACAGCACCATAAATGACATTTGCTTTTACGGTAACATCACATGACTCGGCCATTTTTTCTCACGTGCACACCTCTACAGAATCTATAGGCATCTCAGAACGAAGTCTAAATACCTCTTGGAGCTGAACACAGTGTGCTCTGTAAAGCAGCAGACCAGATTTAGCTACCATACATCCACCCCTCTACCAACACACATTGCTTAATATCTCCTGGTTATTTTCTAGGTATTATGACCCAATCTGGGGACACAAAAGTCAGGTCTGCTGCCAGATGTTTGCAGGCAATAATTCCTGCTGCTCCAGCCCTCCTCTACAAAGGGTTTTTTTCTGTGAATTGTCTAAGGCAAGTATTAGTTCAGATTAGAAACAAGACACTTCAACATAAGGGATCATATCTGTTTTTTCTTATCTTGGTTTATAAAATTGCACTTAGTAACATTTATTACCTTTTTTGTTCTCCCTGGCACAAGTTATTCTCTATTTCAAGGACATAATCAGCAAAACTATGTTATTTTCATATATTAAAATGTAATACTCTTCATAGAGAGATCTAATAAAAAGAGAGCTCTTAGCTCAAGATGCAACCCCTTCTTTCAACTAAAGTGTAAAAAAAAAAATTTACAAAAATTAATCCTAAAGTTGCAGTAGCAATTTTCAGCAATAACAAAGTAGTACATGGCTGACTTGATATGCAGAGGGAGGGAGAAGGACAAAACATGCCTGAAAAACACTTAAGAAATAATCTAAGCTGGGAAAAAAATGTGGGAAGGTTGCTAGGAGGCATTTCCATGGGCTGACTTATCTTTTAGATATTATCATGAAGACCTGTTGAAGTCTTTAGTTATTTGAGTGAGCAGTTATCTAAACTTCACATACAAGCACAGTAGATGTTTGTCCCAGCAAAGAAAGATGCAACTGGATATGCATGTTTTTCTGTATGATTCAGCTTTTCTTAAAATAGCCATGCTGTCTTCCTGTTCACACAATTGTGTTTACTGACTTAAATGTATTACAGAGAATACAAAACCTAAGCAGGGAAAAGTAACTCTGGATCACTTTTTTACTAGGAAAGAAAGTGATGGCATTGAAGAAATTATTCAGTTCAATAGTCAGTTTTGATGCTCATTTTTGGCAGTACTTGAATTCAAGGAACAGATTTGTTAAGAGAAGACTGAATTTTTTAAAATGAGTAAGGTTTAGAAAGTTATGAATGCTAGTGCATAAAGGAAAAGAAGATGGAGTATTAAGAAATAGTAACAAACATTTAAGAAATCATAAACAGATGTTACAAATAATTGATACAGATGCTAAAAAGCAGGAAAAATCACAAAGATCGATGAGCAGTCTAATAAGAATATGCAGTAAGACATAAGGAATAATAAATTTATAAGCATGTAGTGTAAATAGGAAATGAAAGGACAAAGTAGAAAGAAATGTGACTAAATGGAAACCCAGAAAGTCCATAGATGTTGTGCTAAAGATCACAACTTTGTAAGGTCATGACATAGCCTTTTATTATTGAGAGCCTCTGATGTAACAAGCTGCCAAAGGATTCTAATTATGCCACATCTGCACCCAGATTTCTGCCATCACACATCGGCATTGCGAGTCTGTGTGAATTCACACCAACTGACCCCAGCCCAACACCAACTCCTGCATAAACAGCACAGATCTACCCAGTCCCACACTTATGTAAACACAAGAATTCTTCTCTTCTTTGGAGATGGCATCTCCATTCTTCTTCAATACACAGAAGAATGGCTCACCTGCTTCCCATACCTTCTTTTCACTGATAAAGATCTGAATTTCACCTTCTTTCTTCATCCCTATATTTATAATATATAGTATCACATAAAATTTACACAGCTTGCTGACCTTTATAGAGTTTTATCAGTGTGGAACTGTATCTTAGGCAACCTCAATTTTGTTGATATGCATACCTAAAAGTTTGTGCAAGTGTAGCACTAGTCAAGTTGTCCTCTCCAATCTGAATTTGCCTCTCTTTTTTTTTTTGAGGAAACAAAACTCTTCCTTCTTAGTGTTCTTTAGTTTTCCTTATGCTTCAAGCCTGTTTACCTTCTGCTCTGCATGTTCCAGTACAGGACCCACAAAGAGGAATGTAATTTAATTGGAATATTTGTTGATGAAAATAAACAGGATACTCATACCTCTACCTACCAAACGTTCCTGCAACACAGACAATGTAAGTTAGTATTGGTACAAGTGGAAATAACTTCTTGCTGTATTTATATGTAGAAATACAGGCACCTAATGCTCTATGAACTTTTCCAGTTTCCAATGTAAATTAAACACCAAAATGTTTAATTAATTGCTCCAGAAAAATCAAGCAAATTTATAGCAGCAACAGAGGAATTTTCAATGCCTGAACCAATTAAAATATTTCTCCCAGCTATATGTATTAGTGACATATATTATTTTTTATTTTAATATATTATTTCTCTCATTTATAATCAGACTAAATATAACTGAATACAACAGGAAGACACTAGATCAAAATGTACTTCCCCTTCATAAATTCTTATACCAAATTGTGCTGGCAAAAATATCAGACAAGGGATTCCTGAAATAGAGTGTTGAAAATGATTGGCCAAAGTATCCAGTTTGTCAGCCAAATCTGCTCTGAGAATAATATAATCATGAAGAGGATATAGGGTAATAATTTCTGTTTCCACATCTGTGTTCTAGTACAGAACCAGATCATTAATAGAATTTGCTGGAATAATTTATGTCTGATTTTTTTTAAAGAAAGAATGAACGCTTAGAATCCACTGCATATATTATTGTCATGGTTTGAACTGGCCAAACGCTAGGTGCCCACAAAAGCCACTCATTCATCCTCCCCTGCTACAGTTGGACAGAGGAGAGAAATATTTAATCCAAGGGTTCATGAGTTGAGATAAGCACCAGGAGAAAACACTCCATGGGCAAAACAGGCTCAACTTAGAGGTACAAAGTGAGTTTATTACTAACAAAATCAGAGCAGGACAATGAGAAGTAAAAAAAGCCCTTAAAAACCACATTTTTATCCTCTAAGCCTTTCCTCCTCCCCACTGACAGTGCAGAGACAGGGCATGGGGTTTTGGTCAGCTCGTCGCCTGAGATTTTCTTCTGCTGCCCAGGGAGAGGAGTCCTTCCCCTGTGAGACCGTGGGGTCCCTCCCATGGAGACAGTTCTCCGTGAACTTCTCCAACATGGGTCCAATCTCATGAGCAGCAGTCCTCCCAAAACTGCTGCACGGTGAGTCCTTCCCATGGGCAAACACTCTTCCCAAAACTGCTGTGGTGTGGGTCACCCTTCCACAGGGTGCAGTTTTCCAAGGACAGGCTGCTCCAGCCTGGAAGCAGGGCCCTCTCCCTCCACTGGGTCTACCACTGGATCACAGCCTCCTGCAGGCATCCACCTGCTCCAGCATGAGCACCTCCCCCATGGGCTGTGGGTGGATCTCTGCATCCCCTGTGGATCCTCACAGGCTTCAGGGGCTCAGCTCTTCACCATGGTCTCCACACGGCCTGCAGAGGAATCTTGGCTCCTGCACTTGAGGCACCTCCTTCCCCTCCTTCTCCACTGACCCTGGTGTCTCCATGTTGTTTCCCTCACATGTTCTCACTCCTACTCTGGCTGAAAAATTAAAACTGCACCCTCACCTTTGCTTTGGTTTCTTCCTAAAGAAGTCATCACAGAGGTGTTACCAACCTCTCTCATTGGTCCAGCTTTGGCCGGCAGCTTGTCCATCTTCAGAGCCATCAGGGATTGGCTCTGCTGGACACGTTGGAAGCTTCCAGCAGCTTCTCACAGAAGCCATCTTTGTGGCCCCCCCACTACTAAAAACCAGACCATGCAAATCCAACACAATTATTCATAAAATTTTAGACCTTTTGTGTCATGCATTAATAGGTGCAGGATGCAATTCCTGCAACATAGTGACGTTTTAGTATTCAATTAAAATTACCTTGATGTCTCTTCTGACTTCTGATCTAATATATTTGAAAACCCCTGTGTCCAAAGATAAGACAGAGGAGATTTTCAATTGCACACACTGAAAAGTTAATTAGAAAATACTGTCAAGTGAATATATCTGTCACACAGTGGCAAACAAGCACAGCTTTCAGATGTTCTGGCTGTTTATCATAGGCTTTCATAGTCAAGAGAAAAAATCACTTTATTTAAAATATACTCTCTTGTTCAATGATGAAATGACAACACAACTTGAAAAGAAATGGGCAACAAAATTAAAGAAATAGCACTTTATATTGATGCAAAAAGTAATGAGAGATAAAAAAGATATAAAATGAAATTTATTTTATTAGGAAATAAGCATGGTTTTAAAAAATATTCTGGAATAAAAAAGGAATTTTTAAGAGTGGCATAGCCAACTATTGATAATGCAAAAGAATTGCACAAAATATCTTTAGTCTCCATTTGTAGATAGGAAGGAAAGAGTAACTACATCCTTTAAGGGTGGAGAAGTTTCCATTCTAATAGCATCAAGTGAGGATGCTGAAACATATATAACCAGTTTTAAGTCAAAAGACTTGGGTAGTCTAAGGGAAGATCTCTAACTTGTTATTTTAATTAGTACTTAAGTGTGAGACACTATTTTTAATACCAAAAATGAGCAAGATAACCTGCTTGTTCCAGCATGAGACATGTAGCTGGGTGTAAATATGAAGAAAAAGAAATCAAAACTTTACAAATAATGCAACTTTATATATAGCTTTAAAATACATGTATTATCCTTCTGCATCAACAGGACTGTATGGGGAGGTAGATCTTGCCAAGCAAAATGTTTCATTTTTTAACATGGAAATGAGCAGCTTGGCTGAGAAATATCACTTCCTTTGCCAGTAAGGCTAACTTAAGGAGTTGCCTCTCCTTCCCTCTCAGCCTGGTGCAGAGCTGTTCCAGCACTCCAGCTGCTGTTCCAGCAAGTCTGTGGAACTGCCCTGCAAACAGGATGAGAAACAAACTACATTTGAAATAACACCTTTCCCCTAATTTTTAAACTCTTCTGCACTTCTTTAACCAGTTCAACCCTGGTCACAATGAATTTAATAAAAGACATGGAGCTGCATGGCACAGGTAGGAAGAAGAGACTGAAGGTGAAAGGGTTCGTTCCTAAGAGCTAAAAATGCTATCAAATCTCCCATTTCATAGAATTATCACCTGTAAGGATTCATTCTCATATGGGGCTCTTCTAAGGATTTTTCCACAGTCATTGGTACAAAGCCTGGTGCAACACTTTTTTTAAAATCAATAATATGTGAATAAATACACAATTGTATCTCATGTGTACAGCTTTAATCTTAATTATTCTTATGATCTCAAAATATAGGAAGGATGCAGGGAAGAGAGAAAAAAAGGTTCAACTGGTGGGAAAAAATCTTAAGAAACTCAATGTGTTAAACATTTCAAAATAAAAATATCTGACTTGGTTGCATAAGATAGAAATATCATATGCAGATTACATGAGAAGTCATTCAAGGTATACAGCTTTAGAACAGAAAAACAGAGAAAAATAATGGTTCTTATAATAACTGGTTTCATGTCTTGAGACACTTTTTAAAGGAATTAGCATCCAGACTCTAAAAATAAAAGACTCCTTTAAATGTTATTCACATGAGATTTACACCAGTATTTGCTTCAGTGTCTTTTATGGATTTGTCAACAATGGTGAATGCCTGATAATCCAAATGTTCAAAAGCAGGTCTATAGAAATTCCTGCTAAGATAAGCAGAAAAGATACAAATGCAACCACAATGTGATGAACTGGTTGTTTTTTTTTTACAGGAAAGATTGCTTCTAAACATGGGATGTAATTGCACTTGGTATATACATAAGCAACAAAAGCTTGTGTAATCTTTTTCAGTATTACAGATCTTTCTTAATAAAGCCAGAAACACTTTAATATTTTTTAATTTCCCATATGCCAGTAATCACAGTAATTAAAAATTAAATAGGTAGATGCTTCTGTAAGTGTCAGAGTTTGATGTTTTCAAACAGTGAGCAGTTAGTGCTGCACGGCTCTGACTTTCTTACTTCCTGATTGCCAGCAATTACCCTTCTGTTGATCTCTCAGATATGATGAAACTCCTGTAATTTGATAATCAAAATATCATGAATCATAGTCCTAATTTTCTGAATAATCAGTGTGACATCATATTAGGGGAAATCCTTATCAACAGATGCCTGTTGGGTCATCTCAACCCACACTCCCTGACACGGCAGTGGTCCTGTCTGGACTCTATGCTGAGGATATGCAAAGAAGAAACCAGCAGAAAAACAAACCTGGCAATAAAAGCAGTAATTTTTGCTGGATTAGGGAGTTACACAATACCGGAAAGGAGCTCCACTTGCCTGAGAGGTTAGCAGTGGGAGCTAGTGGCTCCCAGCAGAGAAAACAGGAGAAAGACAGGGTGAAGGGAATTGGATGGATCCCTAGTCACAACAAGCTAAACTGGCTGAGCCTAGCATTGAGCTGCTGACTCTTACACAAAGTTATTCAGCTGTCTCTATCTCATACTCATGCAACCTGTCAAGTTACCTTTCTCTCATCTGTAAACACGCAACTTCTCGATCTGTCTGGCCTGGCTTCTGCTCAGGTCAGGCATGGATACGTGGTCACTGTACCGGAGAAGAATATTTCACCAATCTCACCAAAGAAAACAGCCTTTTGTAGCTTTTCTGTTAAACTATATACTGGTGCTTAATACATACATATCCTTTAACTAAATTCACAATTGTGTAAAGATTAGAGAACAATCTGATGAGAGCAATTAAATAGTTGCTTGTCTGAGCTCTTTAAACCAGCATCTATTAACCACTGCTCTTTAAACCAGCATCTGTTAGCCACTACTGACAGAAGAAACAGGGTAAAAATAGAAAGTCTCCTATTTGAGATACATCTGAGACTTTTTTGTTAGCTATATTTCAATCAGAGAATTAAAAAAGGCTAACACAGAAATAAAATCAGAGGATTTTTCAGTATCACACAATAGGCAATTATTTTAAACTGCGGGTATAAAGTAGGGGCTGGTTATAAATTGTAAGAGAAACTTAAAGTATTATAAAATGACCTCAAAACAAGTAAACAAGAAAAATATAATTCTGGAATTTAATTTTCTTATAAATTAAGACTCTCCTGGTATGAGAAACCACAGTAATATTTTTGTCACTATTAGAACTGGACTGATTAGACAGGACCCATATCTTTATTTTCTACTTCCTAACTCATTCAGTGTCACCTACGCCTCTGCCCCAATGCTTTTAACTCTTTTCTTTAAATTAAATTAGTTGTATATTTTGTGTAAGAGCAACATATAAATAAATTTTGTAGATTAAAAACACTTGACACTTTTGGAATAATCCCCTGACATTTGCACTCAGCATGATTCAGCAACAAGAGACAACACCTACCCTCAATTTGCTCCCCACATACATAATCATACTAACACATGGTGATTTAACATTGTGAGACAAAATGATCCCAAGGGTTATCTCCAGCTGGAAGTCTCCAAGTCCCTGTAAAAGAACAGAAAGCCCTGACTGTACAGCATGTGTTTTTACTTACAGCGTATTCTCTTACTGATGACCTTAGAAGCAAGTTAGTCCCTATACTAAGCTCCATCCATACAGTTAAGCTGTAGGAGCTGTCCCACCCAAAACAGTTGAAAGACTTACTGACAAAACTGCAACAGTTCTCTAACATCTGTGGACACAATTTAATTAGGCTATCACAGGTTGTTCTACCTCTTTAAGGATCATGGTAGGATCCTTTTCTTTACCAGCACTGCTAGCTTAAAGCAGAGACAACTCAGCTGCTCCAGATCCAAGCATGGAAAATAGATGAGAGGGTAAAATGTCAAAGAAAAAAAAAAATAAAACAAAAAACCCCAGGCCAAAACCATAGAAAGAAAGCTGGGAGTTTACCTCCTAAATTTGAATTCCTGTTTCACACTTCCTTCTTCCTTTCAACAATGTTATAATAGACGATACCTTACAACTTTTTCTCCTAGGCTACAGTGCCCTTACCACAGTAGGATGCTGAACAGTGCTTAGTAAAAAACCACATGCTTCTACAAAGATCTATATACATAACTCTTCAGCTGTTGTAAACATTATAAAACTATTCATCCTTATGAATTCAGGAGACACCTGACAGAAAAGCCAAACAGCAGTCTGAGAGGGGCTAAGAGTCGGTCCTATCCTTGGTTCTCAAAGCCATGAAAAGAGACATCCAACTCTGTGTGGTCTCACTGGGACACTTGCATGGGTATCTAAAGTCAGAATATACAAACACTTTATGTACAAATCACTTCTTTTCACCATCAAAACGCTGTGAAACCTGAGCTGTAATCTGGCAATGGCTGTGACAGACTCAGTATGTCAGGAAAAGAAGGAAAAAAGATAAAAGGAAATACAGAAAACACAAGTCAACAAAGCACAATTACTCTGTCCAGAACTCAGGCAAGGTGTGGAAACAGGACCTCAAAGATGTCAAAAGAACCTTAATCATCATATCTTTCAGGTTGCCTCTTTTCTGTCTGCTTGAATTAAAAGGCAACAGTTGAAGGCTGAACAAGAGCATAAAGAAGGATTATAGCATATATAATTTTGCAAAAAAGCAAAACTCTCCCTCCAGTATGTCAGAAGTTCAGTTCCACCTTTCATCAAGACCTGCAAGAACAGTGATGTTTTGGTTTTCATTCTCAGGACATATTAAAATGAACCTTGGTTTCTTTATTTTGGTGTCCCATAATAGTGTGTTTCCTTAGCATCAGCATGAAACACTGTTTATGACTCTAAGATGCCAAATTTCACAGCTTATTCAATTTCACCTTATTTCACAGCATATCTATGAAAGCAGAAATGCTTCAGAAAAGGCAGTTTTTAATTTTACAGCGATCATCCATTATGATTTCAACCATGCTTCCAAGGAAAATTCTAGTCTATGCAAAAAACTGACTTGCATGATTTACCTCATACCAATTGATATAGACAAAATAGTATTTCACTCAACCCTCATCTCCTTTGTTGTCTCCCCACTTCACACTTAACCTCCACAGAAGAAAACTCAAATTCCTTCACACCCTCACTTGCCTGGGCCAATTTACAAGATTTTTTAAAATGTTGTGGCCATGAACCCATTCATTTAAGAAAAGAACTCTAAAATTCCTTTAAGTTCATTTTTAAAACAAAAGTCTAATAAAAACTTGTGAATTTGGCCTGTGAGACAAACCACCACTTGGAGCTCACTGAGATAAAAAGAGAGAAAGCGTCTTTTCATCAAGGGTCATACTGAGGGTCACACTGAAGTGCTAGCAATAATCTGCTGCTTCAGAGACTGCCTTAAAATCTTACACCCTTTGCAAAAGAAAAATAAAGACATATATTATCTGCCTGATGATGCTGAACATTAGAAGAAATATTTATGATAAGTCTTTTATTGAAGCATTAGCAGAATCTAGATGGTTTTGTAATTCCTTTGAGGTAACAACACCACCAAACTGGGAAACAGAAGTCAAATACAACTAAACAAATAATATTTTGATATACTGTTATGTTAAGGGATACTACCCAAAGGCAAATTCTAAAGTTGTCCTTTTGTTAATTGCCTAAGTATGAAAAAAACATTAATGATACTTATAATGACGTACACCCTTTACATTATGCAAATCTTAGACCTCAGCTTTAATCTCCTACTTAACAGTGAGAATTGTTCTTGCCTGAGGTCCCTACTACTCAAACTTCAAGAGATTAAAAATAGCTCTCCAAACCATGTAACTTTTCTTTGTTTTTATAAAACAATCTGAGCCTTTATTAAATGGAAAAATGGCAGCAAGGAACTTAAAAAATAACTATGTTCCTCTGCTAAAATATGCCCTCATTTGAGATATCAGCCATTTTCACAAACTGTGGCTGTGGAGCTCTGCTGAATTGCAGCAGTCTGTCAGGTGAGCAAAAACCCGTGTGTACATAAGCACATCTGTAAGGACAGCAGAATAAGTACCCTAATTAAGAAACTGGAGAGGTTTCATTTAAGCAATGGATGTGCCCATCTATTTCTGCTTTCTCCAAGACCCTTATTAAAACAATGGGATAACACAGGGCAGACCAGCATCTTCTTTGTACTTTGGCAGGCTACCCTAAAATTGGAAGATGCTACCTTCAGCTACTGTTTAAGTCTAAAAGTCTTGCTCAGAATTGAAGGTTGAGCCAGGTTATTGTCTAAGAAATATTATTTCCTTTGAAGGAGGCAAACCAAAATATATTCCATAAATTAAGCCCAAAGAAAACACTATGATTTTTTCAGTACCTTTGCCAAAAGGGAACTTAGGGAACTTTTATCCACAAATCCTATTTTACAGTATATGTTATGAATCAGCACAATGTACACTGAAAACTAAATAAACATTGGTCATAACTGGCTTGAAACCAGATAAAAAATATTGATGAATTGATTAAAAATAGGCAGAAATATTTTATCGTTTAATTCATTTTGGAATGTGCCTGAATACTGATTTTTTTTCCTTTTTTTTTTTTTTTTTTTGCAAACTATGTGTGTTGTGGAGTCAGAAAACATAAAGATATGATGACGAAATTAGGTAACACAGGCAGACTAGAGACTAGTTCTGGAAATTATGATCACTTGTGGGATTTCACACCACAGAAATAACACCTCAAGAGATCAAAACACCCAATAAAGAAGGAATTCTGACCTTGTTGAGAGAGTGAACAAGTTCAGCAGACAGAGAATTTCATTGAATTTAGCACAGCACTGAAAGAAAAGTAGCTTGAATTTCCCTATACATAAGAACTGTAGGCATCCATTATAAGGTGCTCGGTAGTCAAGGAGAAGCAGCTGCCACCCAAGGTTCTGACTGGTGCTTGACTGGTCTCAAAATCACTGCAATAGCGATCTCTCTGTTTAGGCTCTCCTTGGAGACTCAACTCTCAGGGGTCTATAATCCCTTTTTTTCATCAGATGAGTATCTTCCAAGTACTATCCTCTAAACAGTGCCGACAGTATTTCAGTCATAAGACTGGAATGGTCCAAACTAAATCACTTGCTCTTGTAAAGAACTCTCCTCATCTTACCAATTCACTTTAATGAATGGTTTCAGAAGCAGTTGCACAGCTACAACTGAGCAGGAGGTTAATGAGAGTAGGACTTTCTTAGACATATCATACAGAATGTATTTGTGTCACAACTCAAGATGTCAGTCTCTAAACCACACGGGTATCTGCTTAGACCACATTGGGACAGATGAGCTCCATCAGATAGATGAGTAAGAAGAATGCTCCAGCTTGCAGGGGAACTTGGTATGCTCCAGCAGGAAAGCTCCAAGCAGCTAAAGTGTGTCAGGGACAAGAAAGATTGAGAGAAAAAAAGGAACACAGCAGTGGAAGAGACACTTAAGAGAAGGAAGCTGAAAAGGTAAGCTTTAGAGGAATGGAGAAAAGCCCAGTGTTTTATCACTCAGAGTTGGCTGACACTAAATTGAACCCATCCAGAAGGACGGAGTGTAGGAAGAGCAAAGATGTTCATAAATTGCTTTTATTTCTACTACTTTCTATGTAATCACTTTCAAGTTTTCCTAATTTAAAAAGTTACAAGCTCATGAAAACCTGTAGTGAGGGGAAGCTGTTGAGTAAAGCCAACTGAGTGAGTTTAAAAGTCGTCCCACTTCAAATACTTCACTGTAGAAATAGAGCTAGGTAAATCCTAGAACCACCTTTTCAACCAAGCTGGGTGTCATGACATATTTCAGGAATAAATACAGTAACATTTGCAAAGCAATACCTATGATTTTTTGTGGACTCTGAGTATTAGGAGTAATTCTTGTTTTTAGAGATTCCAACGTGAGAGTAGACCTTAAACATTCAGTGAAGTAGTGCTAGGATTCTCTAGAGCACATTTACTGTGATTCAGTGCCGTAAATATAACTACAATTAAACTAACTTGCCTTAAGAAAGAATAAATTAAGAATTTTATATAAGATTTTTGATTTGGTTAATATTAAAAAATCTGCCTATTCCACAGTGAGTTTCCAATTCTGAACTAATTACTCATTTTTATTGAGTTTACTTTTACAAATATTTTGTTTTAAACAAAACCCCAAGGGGGGTAGATTTCATTTGCATTTTGTTCAGCTTTTTTCCATTGCCATGAAAGGCAGCTCACTACTTGGCTCTGATAACTGTTCAAAGAATGTCATCAAAGTTTTGAATTATATTGGGAGCCCATTTATGATAATTGGGAAACCATTTAGCCTTACATATTGGATCAATAAGGATGGGAAAAATGCCGCGCAGGTAGGCTTCACTAAAGAATGACTGAAAAACTTCTTGAAATGAAGTATTCAGCAAAATCTGACTATTCTGAAAAATCTTTTTTAAAAAATTATTGCCATTGCTGGCCTATTTTTCCACATTTATTTCCTGTATGTCATGAAGATTATTATTTCATTTTGACATATTTAATTTTTTTCCTAAGACAGATCTATATTCAACAGACAGATTAAATGAGTATGCATCTGTTTGCCTTATAAATGCTTTAAATATTTCTTCACTGAACATGGATATATATATATTCTCTACAAAGAAGTAAGAGAATCAGTCAGGTCACAGTAAAACCCCTATTGCTTGATCTTCAAATAACAAAAGAACAAAAAAGTTTGCACTGCCACAGTTTATGCTTCTACAGTTTATGAAAGGAGACAAATATTCACATCACTAAAATACACTTACTTTCGATTTTGCTGAAAATATATTTTTTTTAATGATAGATATAAAAACTAGGGATGACAGAAAGAATCACAAGAGTTTCCCTGATAAATTTAGACTTGTGATTTTTGTAATCCTAAGGGAACTTAAACTGCAGATTTGCTGCTAAGTTATCAGTAGACAGGAAAAGATGGTGAGAATATTTCCAGTGGAGAACCAGCACATTTTATGAGAATCAAAGATGACAAGCTCACAAGTTGCAAAGAAGCATAACTTGTACTGTGAATATTATTCATCAGGTTGAAGCCTTTTTCAAAATATGCCAGGGAATAGTACAAGGTTGGCAGTTACTGTCTGGGAAGTTTTATTTTGCCAAGAATTTCACAGATGTGATTATGGTGTGTAATTTTAATATATTTTTACCAGAGTCCTTCAGGCATGGTTAACACTCTCCTGAAAAATTTATCAACAAAATTGGTGAAGAAGTTCCACATACTCAGTGTCACTTACATTAGGCTGGCTGAATAATTGCAGAAAAATTAAAAATTCCACTGAGTTATTTGGCACTATTTGCTTATTTTTTATTTGGTGCTATCTGGTTATTAAATATAAGTCCTCATTATAACAGATGACCATATAATATGTATTTATCCAGAAGAGTACACAAGAAAAAACATTCTTTATCCTTCACAGTTGACAAGTGAGAATTCTACTTCAACGTGTTATTCCACAAACAAATTAAAAACATAAGTACCAAAATTTATATATATATATATTTTTTTTAATGGAGGTCCAGGAAAGAAAGGAAAATATATTTGTTCTATGTTTGCATTGGAAGAGAAGTGATCAGACACGGCACATTCAGTAATTCAAAGAAAAGAACTAAACCGTGTAAACACCAGAAAAATCTCTTCAATATATTCTAAATTAACATGAAGGAAAAAACATCTCAGTCATCTCTTTAAGGGCTGTACTGGGTTGGTACGGCAAGGTTTGGTAGTGGGGGGAGCTATAGAAGTGGTTTCTGTATGAAGCTGCCAGAGCTTCAGTGTCTGACAGACCCAAAGCCAGCTGGCTCCAGGATGGCCTTGATGGCAGCCAAGGCCAAACCCATCAGCGACAGTCTTTGCGATAATGATTTAAGAAAGGGGTGAGAATGTGTGAGAGAAGCACCCCTGCAGACACTCAGATCTGTAAAGAAGAAATGGGAGAAGGTGCTCTAGGTGCCAGAGCAGATTCTCCTGCAACCTATGGTGCAGGTCATGGTGAGGGAGCTGTGTCCCTGATGTCCATGAAGGTCCATGGTGGAGCAGAGATCCACCTGCAGCCCATGGAGGAGCCCCATATCAGAGCAGGTGGATGCCCAAAGGGGGCTGTGACACTGTGGAAAGCCAGTGCTGAAACAGGCTCTTGGCAAGAGTTTTTGATCTGTAGAGACAGAAGCCCACGCAGAAGCAGGTTTGCCAGCAGGATTTGTGATTCCATGGGGGAACCATGCTGGAGCAGCCTGTTTCTAAAGCATTACACCCTATGGAAGAGGCCTTCCTTGGAGCAGTTCCTGAAGAACTGGAGCTCATGGGAAGGATCCAGGATATGTGGAGGACTGCCTCCCACGAGATGGACCTCAGGCTGGAGCCTGGACACACTGTGAGGAATACAGTGGCATTGGTGAGACAAGTCAATAACTTGTCCAGAGAAGCTGTCACCAGTGGAAGTATAAAAGGCCAGGTTGGATGGGGCTCTGAGCAACCTGATCTACTGAAAGATATCCCTGCCCATGGCAGAGGTTGGGCTAAATGATCTTTGAAGGTCCCTTCCAATCCAAACCATTCTATGATTCCATGCTTCCGGGCCCTTCTCCTGAGGAGAAAGGAGCAAGAGACAAGATGTGATGAACTGATTGCAACCTCCCTGTCCCCTTATATTACTGTAGGGAGAAGGTAATAGGAATCAGGAGAAAAATTAAACACAGGAAGAAGAGAGGGCTAGAGTGAAGTTGGTTTTAAGATTTCTTATTATCCTACTTTGCTTTAATTCATAATAATTTTCTTTTTCCCAAGCTGAATGTTTTGCCTGTGATGGTTATTGGTGAGTGATCTCTCCCTGCCTTTCTGTCAAGCCATGAGCCTTCTGTTCTGTTTTCTGTTCCCTGCCCAGCTGAGGAGGGAAGTGATAGAGCGGCTTTGGTGGGTCAGCCTATCACAAATAGCTAACAAGACACACCAAACAAACACTTTTCCAGAGAGATTTTAGAGAACAACTGAAGCTTTCTTGACCAGTATCCCATCTCTGTCTGTGGCCAAAAGAAAATGAAAAATGCTTAGAATCTGTAGCACATATAAAAATAAAATGCATTTTTTCCTATTGTCTGAAGCAGACCAGCAAAAACACTGAACCATGAGATTATTTAAATGAAATACAAATATGTTACACAGGCACAATGATTACTATTTTCTTTAGTTATGTCTTAGGAATATTTATAAATTCATCAGTTGCAGCTGGACATCTAATGCTCATATGTCTAATTTCAGGACTACACCTATGTTGTCATATAGACATTTTGATTCATTCTTTTTGTTCCATCATGATATATTTTTCCTTCTTTTCCTTCACAACTCTTCAAAAACAATTTTGACAACCTCATTATGTCTTTAAAATGCTTATGTAATTACACAAGAAATGATATTGCATGTCTCTTTTTTTGATTCTCACTACTTGAGTGATCACAGAAAAAAAAATTGATCACAGACAAATTCTTGCAACTGTATGGAAGGAGGAATTTTTAATTATAATTCTATTAGGTTTTACATTTGCAATAATTACACATTTCTTAAAGTGTGAAAAGCAGCTCAGAGCAACCTGAATTACAATAATATATAAAAAACAAAGGAGCTCTACATAAATTTCTTCAAGCAAATTGCTGTGCTCTTTAATCAGGTCTTTTTAAATATTACATTCTAGGCTCTGTCTCTTGGAGTATTTATTATATACCAAAAGCTCAATATAGGTGAAACCAATATCTCATCAAAATCAAAAGATATTTTGACATTTGCTTCAATATGGCCTTGACCCATCATAAGACCAAAAAATACAACCATGCAGGGGAAAAAAACCAGAAACATACATAAAACCAGTGTTCCTTCTGAATTTTCTTTAAAAAGCAATTTATGATCTTTTATAAGCAACTTTGCAGTTAGACCGATTTCTCATTGCAGTAGAGATACTCAGATGAGAGATAATGAATGCATCACCAAATCCCAAACATTCATTTGAGATTTACACATTTGTGGGTGTGTTTCAATGCATTCTTTTCCTTGACCCATGTATGTATTTCAATTCTTGAACAGCTCTACTCCTCTGATGTTTTAGTGGTGTGTTTATACAATGCAGGACAGTTTATCCAAATAGCCATTCCTGTTCTAAAAGTTAAAACCACTCATCTGGCTCATAACTTGATGCCAACTGTTAAGCACGGAACTGACAGTGGACCATGAAAAAATGCTAATTCTCTTTATGTTTTCCATGAAAAAAGTAGAATGAATATGGAGGCTATTATATGAAAATGACTGAGGCATGCCTCATTAACAGCATCTCCTACAGTCAATGATACAAATAATGTCAAGCCAACGTTTTCAGTAAATGTGTAAGGAATTTGGCAGGTAGTTCAGCTTTCTGGCTCATTTTACGAGTACTTCCACAAAACCCAAGTCAAATAATCATCTCCTTCAAAGACTGTTCTCTAAATTATATCAGACTGGTGTTAAAGAGGAGGTACTGAAATTTGCTTCTGCTTTAGAAGTGGTAAGTTAGACTAAGTGCAAAGGGAGCAATAGGGATTTGAATCTCTAGAATTGCAACATATGATATTAATAAAGAGGCATTTCAGAGGTCTTTCTGATAGTTTCATGGATTAAACCTATATATATGTCCATGAAAGCCAGAGCCTTGGTGGCACCTCCAGCCTTCACTATCCTTTTCCCACCCCACCGTACTGCCTCATGCCTAGGACCCCACATCAGCTCCTGCTCCAATGATTCTGCACCAGGGCTGGTGTCCAGCTCCCCACAGACCTGCCTGGACTTTTCCCAGGGAGGTGCCCAATGACCAGCACTGGGGCTGCCCATGCCTGGACAGGGTGGGGGCAGACCCTGGCCCCTGACACCCCCAGCCCCCAGGAAACCCTGACACTGGAATAGCATATTCTTTAATCAATTATTTATTTTACCTAATGGATTAAGATAATTAAGCATCATATTCAAACCATTAACTTGTTATTATAAACTGCCCTTATTAACCATACATTCAATGGAGTACTTTCTCTGGTTAGCCTTGCAAAAAGATGGTTTAGTAGTGATAAAGTGCTTGAGATGGCCAGGTTAAAAGAACCCTTCAAGAAGGTACAATAAGACTAAATATTTGACAGTCCTTAATAACAAGTAAATCCTGTAGACACAGAGTCCCTGTTAGAAAAAGAACAGAAGTCTAAGACCAAAAGACAGGAAGCATCTTGGTAGGCCCTGAGGAGGATGGTTACAGGTGCAGAATATTCATTGTTGCTCTTGCTCCCTCCTCTTGTCCACTAAAAAAACCAAAAATATTCATTATTTGGTGTAGGTTATGATCCAACTTTTTTTTTTATTTCAGTCTTAATGCGGCAAAAAACATTGGTAGATAATTTTCAAAAACACAATAATGCATGTCAAAAGCAATGAGAAGTTTTCCAAATGAAAATCAGCAAATAGGCTGCCTGCTGTGTTTCTATCTTACAAGTATGCTGGGGTAGTCCTTAATGCAAACATTAAGACTCACTCTCAAAATTCTGTATTCTGGTATGTACTGTCCAAGCCTTTCCTTAAAAAGAAAAAAAGAAAATAGAAAAAAACCAAACCAAACCAAACCAAACAAAACAAAAACAAAAACAAAAACAAAAA
>VXBU01018227.1:85170-101520 GCA_013400315.1 Bombycilla garrulus | reverse complement strand
TGGAAAGTGATTATCACTGAATAGTAAAGATTCTAGTAAAAAAATTGTATTAAAAATATTTAATCCACTGGACTATAAAATTTTGATATGGTTGCGACATTTATGGCTCCAAATTTTCAGGAAAGAGGAGGGAAGGAAAAAAAAAAGAAAAAGCTTTATAAAAAATTAAAATATTTTTATTTGGAAATGACAATTTTTTTTTTACATGAGTAAGAACTTTTTCTTGTGGCAGAACCATATTATTAAAATATCTATAAATAAAATAAGTACACTTTTGTCTTGGATTAGAAAATGGCTAAAAGACAAAACTTTCCTATTTTTCCAAATTATGAAAATGAAGATCTGGATAATGACAGGAAACTGGAGGCTGAAGCTTAAGTGCATTCCTGCAGTTGCTAAAGAACAAAAAAATATTGAATTTTGGAATGGACTATGGTTTATCCAAAAGGCAATGCATCAGGGAAATCATACTAATAATTTTTGCAATCATCATAGCACAAATGCCAATCTAACTTGTTTGGTTGGGTTTTTTTTAAGATGACTGTTTATACAGCATTTGAGAACATAAAACCACTGGGCAAACAAAAGTTTATTCCTCAAAAAACTCAAAAAAGAGATGGAAGAGGACTGAGCCTGACTCTCTCCAAATGAGCCATTAGCTGCTATTAGGGCTGTTCTGAAAAATATGGAAGACTGGTTGTGGCACCACATCAAATATTACAGAAATGTAATTCTGTCTCTCAACTACTGTGCTGGTTTTTTTCATGAAGACACTTGAATGTCATCAGATATGAAATAGAATCAGATTTCCAACCCCCCAAATGTTTTGCAAAATGGCATTCCCTCTTTTTTTGGCTATTACTACCAATTGCATGACTTCCATTGACATTTTTGACAGAACTGATAGTTTTGAGAAACATTTCTATTCTGTAAAATGAGCATTTCCAAGGGAAAATTACTTCACCAGATATAATTAATTTGTTTTAACATATTCTCATACATTTTGCTTTTTACGAGAAAGCACAAGATACTTGAATCTGTTGCTAGAAGCAGAAGCAATTAAATTTAGAAACAAAGAGTGATTTATTTAAATTTCTGACCAATCCATTCTAAACTAAGAATATTTGCCTTGACACAGACATAAAGAAAGGCACATTGTAATTTAACTGCTTTGGATCAGATGAAGTTAGTGACAGTGTCATCCTTATTAGGTTGTTCCCATTCTATCCTAATCTGATTCTAAATAGTGATGAATTTATTAATCTCATCCAAATAATTCTCACTTCCAAGATATGACCATGTCTTAGTGTCAAACACAAATGAAGCCAAATTTCCATACTTAAACCAAAGCTGTTAAAGTATTTCACAATAGTGAATGTGCAGGTGCAGTTTTAATATAGAATCTCATTTGCCACAGTTTTCTCAGAAATAATCCTTAGTATTCAAGAGCTGCAAAAGTTGGATCTTTCTCTAGGACATTTTTTAAAATTTCTTGGCACAGCACTATTACCAAATATTTTGAATTTAAACATATTTGTATAGATACATTCAGGTCATGTCAGTTTTAATCACCATAGTTTTTAGTTATTAAAATCTCTACTATATCTATGTTTTGCTATTATTAGTCTTTCAAGATAAAAGCAATTTACACTTCATTATTCTTAGACTCCTTCGGGCACACTTGGCAAAGGTTGCATTCTGTATAAATGTTTTATACGCATCATATAAAAATTGAAGGAAAAGATCTGATTTCATAACATTGTTGATAACAGGATACAAGCATTTGACAGCAGGGGGTTTACTTCCAGGTTATGAGCTCAAATTCAACATGAAGCTGAAAAGACAAAAGTATCACCAGGTACTAAAACATCTATGACTTTTATTAAATGAAAATCACAGATTTTAGAGTCAGTCGCAACTATTTTCAGATCTGGGTGCAGATTCAGCTTTTGTCACAAAGCTTTACAGAGGCCTTTCTTCATAAAACCTATGAATTGTATGAGGTAAAAATATTTCTTTTTGAAATGCATCCTTCTTGGTTTACACTTCATCTGATGAAGAATCTACTCTACTGCAATATCTACCTCACTATCAAGAATGTGTCAGTGCCCACTTCAGTAACAGAATGCTACAGAACACCTTAAAAAAAAGAAGTCCAAAGCCTCTCAGTGTAAATAGCAATGTAAAGGAATATCCTTTTCCAACACAGACAGAATAGTGCTCAAAGAAAAAAAAGCAAACAACAAACCAGTACTATTTTTGAGTAAAACATAATGTGAAAAATACATAAGAAAAGGGGTCTGCAACCAAGTAAATTGCACAGAACCAGACTGATGTGCTTTATACACTTTGTTTAGACCTACATCTTCCCATTAGATCTTAATAAAAAGAATATATTTATTTTGCTTTCTTGTTTGGTTTTGGTTGTTTTTCTTGTTACAGACACAGGATTGCATTTTTTATTACAAAAATACATTTCAAGTAGTATAGCTGAATCCCAGCCTATTAATCAACAAGGTAGAATGCTTTCTTTTAACTGCAAAATAGAGCACAAACTGCTTGAAGTGTTTTACTTTAATGCTTTATAAACAGTGGCTAATATTTCGGCTATATAAAATGAGTTATTGATATTTCAGTGCATTCCTATTTGGAGTGCAGAAAACTTCAATTTTTTTCATTTGCATATAATTAGGCTATAAATTTCAATTATTTTCTCCACAAAGAAGGTAGAAAGTAGAGATACAAACATAAACTTTCTTCCATATCCATGTCATTTAATCACCACCATTTCACAGTATAAAGCACAAAGCCTTTCTCAGTCACCTAATGAATGAGGTTCTTGTGTTATTGAATATAGGAACACGTTGAAGAGCACTAGCTTTTGCATAATTTAAAAATATTAGTGGAGAACAGAGTATGCAAGAATTAAAAACTAGGTAAGACTAGTGAGTGAAACATTTAAAATGTCTTTCCGGATTAAAAAAAAAAAAAACAAATTAGAAAAAAAGGGTTTACTCAATAAATTCAATGCAGAGCTATCCATGAGATTTGTTTGTCTTCCTGAATAAGGTTGTAAAAGTCCTTCCTTAAGTTTTCGAAGTTTTGGAAGTGCTTAATTCCAGCGCAGGCAGGAGAGAATAAAAAGATTCCACACTCCTTTGTTCCTTGCGGTTTTAGTTGATCACTTGCCAATAAATTAACACTATTCAAACCAGTGGGTAGCAAAGGGGTTGCATATGTGACACTGAATGTAAGTGGTGTCATTTGTCTCCCCATTATGCTGAATACTAATATATAGAAAACGAAATTTTGGTTTAAAGCTTCAGCCTCAGGCTGTGCCTTGAGAAACAGCAAATAGAATCTCCCTGTTAACTGAAAATTTTCAAATACAATTTAGAAGAAAAACAGAGAAAATGTAGAAGCACAGTTCAAAGCATAAACAATTTTCTTGTTCAGATAACATACTTTAAACATATTTATTACTTTGGGGAGAAATTAATCTATTTGTTTTAAAAATTTGCATGATTTCCTACTTTTCTACATTATTTCCTTTTTTTTTTTCTATTGTCCCAGGGAATCAAAAGAAATCCATGTGGTTTTTATTTTTTCCAATGTATTTTAGACTTAACTGTATTGCAAGCAAATGTTTCCAGCTATCCCCTCTATCCAGATGGTCTGTTTTCCTGTCCTATATTCCTATTGTGAAGTCTCACAGACAATAGACCAACATCCCTACTCACCCTGCCTTACTCTTACTATACAGTGCTAGTGCATCTGAATGAAAATATTTAAAAAAAAACATATTTTTGACATGTCAATAAATTCTTTTAAAAAATTCCTCAGAACAGTAATTTATCCCAAAATTTGTATTTTTAAAAATTTAAAAGGTCTCATCTGATAAGGTACTAGAACTAATATATCAAAATCAGTTCTCATGCATTTGGAAATAAAAAAAACACCTCTTTGCTGAAAATAGGCATGCTACTCTTCAGCTGAAAGAATTTTTCAGGAAGTCATGTGCGTCTGTAAAGTGGTGCTTATAATAAAAGTGCCTCTCAGCTACGGTGGTTTTGTGTACTTAAGCACATCTACTTTGTTTGATTTGCAGCCAATACTCTGATATAAAATCAGTCATCCTTCTACGTTTTCCTTCTACTGAACTGTTTGTTTGTTTTGCTGACTGTAGAGTAGTGCACATGACAGGGCTGATAAGGAATGCAAATTCATGCCAGCCTGTGCCTGCACCTACATCCTGTTTACTTCAATGGAAGCTGACACAGCTGCAAGAAAGATACTACATTGTTCATTATGTCTTGAAAGAGCTTGTCTGACTAGATCAGTTCATCCTGGCAATGCTTCTGAAAAACATCTTTATGATAAGGAGTTCACTGTTGAGTCCTCGTGAATGTTCTCATTTCAGGAACCTTAATGAAGCATCACAGTTACAGAGGTTTGGATGTTTCTGTTCTATCAATTCTTTTTCCATACTTGATGGCTGGCTAGTTGAACAACCACAGTGCATTTAAAATTCATAAATGAATGTTAACATAATACTAGCTTTTTTGAAGGGCTTTTTTGCATGATATTGAGAACAGAAGACAGGAGATGAAAAAGGCTTTGCAGGTACAAGATGTCTTATTAAATCCTGAAGTACATTTTTTGGTGAATTTTCCTTGCCATCACTTCAGAAATACTCTCTATGTTTAAACATATGCATGGTTTTACATTCCCACCTTCCTTTACCTACTGGTATCAGAAACTGAACCAGCCTGACACTTTAACCCTAATGGGAAGGAGTACATCACTGCAGTTTGTCTAATTATGATTTGTTTCTGTTGAACTTCAGTTACCTGTTGACTTCGCTTTGGAATTGTTGTTTCTGTTTGTCCTCATTACCAAGTCTTTTAACTTTGAATCCCTCCAAAGACTTGATTAACAACATGCACTTTAAGGGACAAAATGACTACCTTTTTACCTTGCAAGATTTAGAAATGGCAGTTACAGAAAGTTCCTGTTACAGCTTTTGCTCTGAAGCCAAGTCTTTGAGACAAAACTAATACTGCCGAACTCCAGCAATACTGTTTTGTGAGCTCTCTAGCAAGAATTTCTTATAAAATTCACAGTAAGGCTGACATTTTTTGCTTTGTATCCATAGAGGTACACAAATTTGTTTTCAAAAACTCCACGGCACTCTGGCTGCCTGACTGCCACAGTCTGTGTGCTTCCTGATCTATTGCATCTGCTGCCAAATCCATTGTTCAACTACACTTACACTTCCCAGCAGTGTTCTTTGTTAGGACACCATTGCAGAGGATGAGAAATCTTATTCTTTGCATTACCATTATTAGACATATCCATCCTTTGATTCTTTGCAATCACACAATACCTGCAGATACACCGATAATCCACTGATGCTATATTTTTTTTTTCTTTTATAGCATCATTTTATCAGCTGGAGAACATTTTCTTCCAATTATGACATTTTTAGCACTTCTTAATGTGTGTGTTGTTTTCTGCTCTTTTCTAAACATCTTCATGCTTTTTATTTGAATGTCCTGATATTTTTCATTTTCTTGAGCTTGTTTTCAGCCATAGTTTGAAAGTCAAGTTTTAAAAAACATCATATCTTGTAATGTCTTTCTTAAAAAGGAACTTGATCTCAGGGAGGGGAAATGGATGGACTCTCCAAGGAGATGCAGAAGGTGTGTCTCCTGCAATAGGTTAAATCCAGTTGGACTCAAAGAGATACTGTAAGGATAGGGAATATAACATTGTATTCTCACTCTTGAGACCTCCATATGACCTAAATGGACCTAAATTTCAAATAAATTCCCATTACATAGAAATGTTAATATAAGAATGCTCTCAGTGAGGGATCTCTAGTCAGTGAACACAGTTAAGGTAAAGAACACCACTTGGTCTTAAAAACAACCTGTAAGGGATACTAAGCCACCAGAGATGGAGAGTCTCAAAAAATTAAATGGACAAAGATAATGTCCTGCATATACCACACAGCTACCAGACTCAAAAAGCCATGCAGACAGACTATGTATGTAGCTTCCAAATTATCCGTGATACTTTTGAATTTGATGCTGCTCTAGAGAAGGAAAACAGTAAATAAAATGTGCTAAAGACTAATCTCTGCTTTTCAGGCTGGCAACACAGCAGTTTTTATTCACTTGCCAGAATTACTCAAAATGGAACAGTAGCATCCAAAGCGTCTGTTGGGAACAGATCCCAGCATATGCTGCTGACTCAAGCCACTCCTGAGAACTGTCTGGGAAATTACTAGGTTGAAGCGCATCAAAGCTACAACAGAGAGAATGATGGTAATAAAATGCATGGATGGCTGCTTAGCAGTGCTTGAGCTTTTGGCACTGTCATGTGACCAATGCTGACGCACTGAAGTTGTTGTACCCCAAACGGCAGTACCAGAACTATCACTGCCTTTCTAACACACGGCATGGTCCTTGAATGCCTGCTGTGATGCATGGGCTTACACAAGACTCTGAAGGACTCAGCTGCAGTGGGAAAGTCAGACTGAGGAGTCCTTAGCACAGTATTTATTGGCATAAATTTCACCCTTCTTATAGAAGCAGTATCTCAGGACCCAGTTTTCATGTATCAAGACAAGTGTGACTTTTTATATAAGGATTTAAGTTATACAGATCTGGCATAGAAACTATAAAGACACAGAACTGATGAAACTAAGGTTGCCATATAACATCCTAGATAGAACATTATCCACAGGATTGCTGAAGTTGGACTTGAAGCTGATCTCAGTCTATAATTAAAAAGAAAAAACCAAACCTCCCAAGAGAGCAGACAGGGAACAAACTTTTATAGTGCTATAATTTTCCTTCAAGGGTTTACTATTAAAACGTTAACCAAGGATGAGGAGTTTCCTTAGACAAAAAGACTTGCAGCATATTATGTAAAGACATCAGCTAATTCTACCTTAAGCAGCTCACTGAACTTCATTTAAGAGTGAAGTTCTAGCAAGGTTTCTCCCACAGAAGACGCTTCCAAGAATACATGCACAGGATCACGGCAATTACCTTGAAAGTGCAAGCACAGGAGGTATCAGAGGCCCCAATGATTATAGCACAAATTACAGTTGGAAAATTACAGTCTCTTAGGATTTCATGCCATAGAAGACACCAAGAAATCATATATGCAACACAGATAAATACACAAACTGAAAACAAAGGACCTAACAAGGAAAATCATCAAGACAGTTTCCTAAGCTGGACAAGTCTTTTGGAAGCATCCCACATTCCCTATTGAATAGAAACAGAACTTAGGCAATTAGATCAGGCCAGACACCCAGTTTTTGGATGGCTACAATGTGAAAAATGTACCATGCTTTTTATACGGCCTTAATTTACTGATACAGCAGCTCCTCAAGCCAGAAATTACTTCCACCCCAAATGACATACAAAGCTGCATAAGGGAGAGAAAATTTGGTAAATTACTGCAAATAAATGCAGTAAAAACTATGCTGATGAACAAAATTCAGTGATACTGAGGCGATACCTACTATGTAACATAGATACTATAAAAATATCAAGAACATCTCCTGTGCATTACAAAGAATGTGACTACCTAACCTGAAGTATTTTTCTTCATTCTTTTAAGAACTTTGAAAGAGGGAAGGATAAAGGCACTTAGGATGACTGTGACCTAATATTCCCAGAGAATTATTAGGTCACAGACAGACTGCTTCAGATATGAAGCTGAGTGTCCCATGACTCCACGAACTGGCAAAAAACCCTATAAGTAGGTGTTTCTTCTCCAAGTGCTATCTGAAAGCTAGTTTGGCCTGGGTTTCTCTTTCCCCAGTGTTATGTCAATCATTATCTTAGAATCTTACCCTACTATTTTTGGTGAGATCTAACACGGCAAGAGTAGTCAAGCGTGTAGCAGTTGTTTTGGACCCTAAAACAATAGAAGGAAATATCTGTGGGAGCTGGGACTACCATTTGAGTTAATTCAGTGTTTTGCTACAGATGGGTGGAACTGCTGTTCTACGTATTTTCCCCGCTTTCTAATTCATACTGCGCATATTATTAACAATGGCAAAATTGTAGCAGCAAAGCTTTCCCCATACAAAACAGTGTCACGCTATCTAAAACACAGCCACATCTTTTCATTTTTAAAGGTATCTTGACTCTGCTCATCTCAGTTGCATCATTTATATAACAGATCTGTTAAAATTTATGACCCTTCTAGCAATAAATAATGGAGGTAGTATGAAATTATTTCAGTCAGAAACTGAAGGGAAATTCAATACTGTAAACTCAGTGAACTGGAAACCTGAATTTCAAATCATATGGCAAAATTTATTACAATGAGATCTGCAGCAGTTCTACCATTCATTTTTACCACTTCTATGCAAGCACCCTCTTCAATCAATGCAAGAATTTGACTTTGCCATTTTCAGAAATAAAATGGTTTTTGCTCTTAGGAAACTTTCTTGCCATACTCAGTACCTTTATTCTAACTTTTAACCACATCTGCCCTTTGGAAATTTCTAGAGTATCTCTAATTTTATTGGCTTCCCTGTAAATAAGGTCTTTCTTGTATTTCTCCTGTTTTTATAACAAGATGTGGAGAATTAAGGACTGTCACTAGGAAAGCTAGCACTACTTTAACATGTGTTTGCCATGTAAAGAAAATAATATGTGTCTGGGAAAACTGGGAAAATTTTTAGACATATTGAATGTACAGTTCACATAATTTAGGGACATGTTTCCCACACATAGATGCTCATTTCTTGTCTGTCTACTTTCCTTACTCTTTCTCATACCGTCACTCAGCTATAATAATATTCGCTGTTTAATATAGTATTCATTAACTATTCAGCAATTATTGGAAATATTTTAGGCAAAAGCTCACAGTTGTTAACCTAAACAAAAGTCACTCTTATCTTGTTAAGACTTGTGAGCAACAAATTACTAAAATAAAATAATAATTAAACAATCTTTCTTGAGGGTTTCAGTCTTGAATTTTGAGTGCAATTATAAGCTGGTGCAGACTCAATAGGAAACTCATAAGGATTTTGTGACATTTCTTCTCCCCATCTTCACATTTGATCTATTTTTAAAGCACTGACTTTTGAGCTTACATTTTTGGTAATATCTTTGGGCTATTTGTCCCCGCAGTGTTAGAAAATACATGTAAGAAAATTGTTATCTGGCCACAGGTACTATTCTATGGTCTATGCATGCACGCTGAATGAAACCAGGTCTGAAAATGTGCCAGGATATTTTTCCATTGCTTGTACTCATTCCTTATGTTGCATAATTTTCTTTACTAATTGATTTTTTTTTTTTGAATCCCAGAGCAGTGATATAATATTGCTAAATATGTTACCTGGGAAAGACAGAAGTATGTTAGGAGCTTGACTTCTCAGCGTAATATCAAACTAAGCAATTAGGTGCACTACTAATGCAGATTTTTCTTCATATAAAAGCTAAGAGAATTCCTCTCCAAGCATTCATGGGTTCAATAAAAAAGAGAAGCTATTTTCAATCTGCCTTTGATGAGGAGTTATGCGAATTTGGAAGAGCACACTTCAACAATATGCTGGCATTATATGGTCCTGAGTTTATTACTTCTTAATTAAATACAATAGCTAAAAAATAAGTCTAATATTTTAAGTACTTAAACTCTGCAACTTTGCATCTCCTTTTCCTCTTAATAAATAAATATATTTAGCCTACACATGGAATTCTTAGAAAGTCAGCATTTAGTTGAATATTGTTCTCACCAGTTTTTACATTGAAAGTCAATGAGAGCAGACAACAGGAAAGTTTGAATACTTTTGAAAATTTTCCCTCATTTGTGTACATACATCCCAGCATTTTGTGGTGGAAGGAAAGAATAGAAATAAAAGCCTATTTTCATATTACTTGGTTTTTAAACCCTTACTGTATTAGTTAGAAGTAACTTAATCTTTTTGCATGTATGGAAAAATGCCAGCCTGGCAAAGCAGCAGGAAGCAAAAGAGCTATCCAACAAAATGCTTGACCTATTGCACCAGGTCTCACAGGCATGTTAGCAATCATAACCAATACACACCATGAGAGTTTTGGGTGCAGAGAAGGTACTTTTCTGTACAAAAAGAGTGAGAAATAGGTCAGTGAAAGTAGGATGAGAAATCTGACTGCATTAGATTAGTAGTATTGTAAATATCACCAAATTAGCATGAAAAGGAGTACAGTTAAGTGCAAATCCTATCATAGAAATGGGTTCTAAATCATGAGAAAGCCCGTCTCTCCAGCTGAGCCATTTAATAATCCCTACAATCTCAATGCAAAACAGTTTCCTCTTACTTTTATGATTCCTACTGCAGAGTATAAAATGGCTTAAAGACTGTTTTGCTACCAAAATATAACTCCTTAACCAGTTACTGAATGCAAAACAAAACTAAGAAAACTGAACCAAATGATAAAATATGGATGCTGTGGCATCAACCATGAGACACATATTTCAGCACTCTGTGAGGGCAACCACTATGTAAGTAAGAATGAAAGTAGGTTGCTTAGAATACAGCATGGAAAACAAAGATTAATTTTTACCAATTATATTCGTTTTATTTCTCAGGATGTCTCTCCTTTCCTACCATTTTTCAACATTATCTGAGAAAAAATAGAAAGCCAAGTATTATGATCAATATACCGCCTTCTTCAGAATTCATGAAGTAAAAATGAAAGCATTTATTATAATTATCAGAGTTGCTAGGAATAGCTGTGATGGTGAAAGCAATCAAGAATAATTTTATGTTTCACTCCTTTTACCTTGGCTTAGAATGAATATTTTGGAATCATACTGCAGCAAATCAGTATTTTGTGTTGGGCCTTCATCCTTGATTTCATGGAAGTAGGGTACCCTTGTCTTTGATGTCGTTACCCTAAAAGATTGCTTCTTGTATTAGATTCTATTCCTTTTATTTTTCTCATTTAAAAAGTTACATTTTATCAAATGACAGCAAATCAAATTCAGAAGACACTAAGCTGACATCAAAATGCTCTGATTATAAACTGCCTATTATAGAACTAAGAAAACATTAAGGATTAGGAGTTATTTGGTTACATACTCTGAAAATAGTCTTAATCCTCTATTCAACACTGAATTTACTCTTTACACATGAAGATGAGAAACTTGCTATTCAAGGAAGTTTTAAAACTCAATAAGATTTTCATGCTCAATTATAGAAAGAGTTTTGCTTTCGTACTTCATCTGACTAAAAGATGGATCTTCAATCACTCTACTATATTTGGAAGCCAAGTTCTCAAGGTTATAATCTATACTAACAGCAAGTACATAAGCACTATCAAATGATCAAAAATAAAACTGGATTTACAGAGTTACATAGGATGAAGGAAAGAAACACAAGCAACAAATCTCAAAAATACAGAAATTTTTAGTTTAACTAAAAAAAAAAATCTTTTATTAGCATGAAAACATTTTTGGTTAGTTTTCTGGTTGGATTGTGCTTTTGGCATAAAGCCAAAACCCAACATTTCTAGATCACATTTACTGTGTGAAGACTGAAATACTGTAAAAAAACCTTTGCTAAAATAATTATGAATAATTTTACAGTTTCTCATTTAGTTTGTATTATAGTACAACTTTTCTACTCCCCACATTTTCATTATTTAGATTTTCTATGAAGTGGTAAAACATTGAAATATTTTCTGTTCATATCGAGTGTTCACCTCACACAGCTCCACTAATTTTTTTCAAAGTGATGAAAAATACAATGGATTAGTAAGTAAAAGGCTGAACAGAAATTATACAAATATAGAAAAAAACCAACAATCATCTGTACATATATTGAAGAACTAACATGTTTTAAATGCCAAAGGAATCACCGTCACAGTAACTGTCAAAGGTATTTATCAACAGGAACTTTAATTTAAGATCTTAAGTATTACTTATAAACAACTTGATATCAGACTAGTCACTTTCCTCTCTTAATTCAATGACAAAACTAATAACTCCTTAGATCTCTGTGTTCACTGAAAACCCAAAAACATATTTTAAAAGTTTTTCTTACAGTTTATGCTTCATTTTCTTTTATGTTTCTTTATTTTTGTGGAGACTGAGAAAATGCAGTTTGGCTATCGATTTTAAAATATCTACTTTTTCTTAAGATGTTTAGAAATGTAAAAATAATATTTTTTTTAAAAAAAGTTGTTTTCACAGTCTAGTCATGTACAAATGGAGAAGAAGTTTCAAGTCAACATTTTCATCACAGAGGTATTTTCTCAAGTTGTGAAGAAGTTCCTAAAATAAAATGACTGAAAGAACAAAATCATACTGTGAGCAATAGCAAAGGTTTCCAGAAGTGCTCAGTCCCTAATTCTATCACCTCACCAGCTGATAATACCACCTCATGTTCTGCAAAAACGTTCAGTAGTGAAGTACCTGGACGTTGTCTCATCTAATTTCCCAGAACGAGATGAATGACAACATTCTGGTTTTGCTTGATCCTGCAGTACAGCATATAAATCTAGCTGGTGGAAAGCCACAGCATTGCTATGTCACCATATGCTTCCCAGCAGGAGAGGCTGGAGAAATGAATTCGCATATGAAAAGCTTCAAGCCTTCTGTTTAACTTAAGGGTTCACTCTCCAGAAAAGGGTACGGTTCTTTTGAAAATGATACTCTAAAAGCAGCTAAAATAAGAAATAATCAAAAATGACATCTCTTTTCTGATTTTCAATTAATGAAATAGAAAACAAAACAAAACAAAACAACAAAAAAGAAAACTTTTACTCTTTGAAAGTATCTTTAACTAACTTCGTTGTTTGCAGCCAGCATATAACAGCTGACATCATAATTCCTGCCACTCATCAACATCTCAGTAGTGATATGGGTGATATATGGTTCTTTTGTGTGTGTAAAATGATAAAACACTAACAAATGTTGCACCCAGAATGAAAGATGCTTCCAAGACATCCCAACTTCAAATATCCTAAGAAAAAAGTATTACGAAATTTATGTGAAAATGAAAAATCGCAACATTTCAGAATCCTTTCTGTTATTCATTTAGATAGGTAAGTAATTGAATTTCATGCTGCCACAAGTTTTCTTAACGTCACAGATTGAAAAAACCAAGCCTTTGAATAACTATAGAAGTTATCAGGTTTAAGCTGGAGATTTTGGCAGCCAGGATGGGTGCAGCTGTAGCTCTGGCTACCTAAAAAGTTGTGATAAATAGCTTAGACACTTGGGAGACCAAGGCTTTAAAGAGAAAATGGGTCTTTTTCTTTCCAGTATGAAGTCTGGAAAGGGAACTCTGAATGGGAGCCAGCTCTTCTACTGTATTCTTCTGAAAAGCCTAACCATAATTTTGCTGAACCAATTCAGCTTAATTTAAATTATTATTGCTCATAGTTCATCATGGTTGAAGCACTCAGCTGAGATTTGGGCTACTTTTTACTAGGCTCCTCAAAAGAAAAAAAAAATTGAGCAAAGAGCCTGGGGTAGATAAGACTTGTGAAAACACAAGGCCCAGGGAAAGGTCACTGGAAGACAAAAGGAAGAACAAGTTTCCATGTCTCCCAGATAACATGACTATTTGTGGTGGCCCCTAATTTTGTTTGTACCTTTGGTTATCGTTGTGCCCTATCCCCCCCTGTTAATTTTCAAATTTGTTTTCTCCCTACAGTTACTCCTCCCCTCATGCCGTCCCCCTTACTGTCCATTAGCCCAACTCCTCCCCTTGTTCCAGACCCTCCNACGGGCCAGTCCCTGAAGCTTCCACCCCTTTGGAAATCCCCTAACCCTGGACGTGCCATTGGCCCATGTGACCCAGGTTTCTCCACCCTCTGTTGCCATTTGTCCCTTACCCTTGATGTCATCCCCAGCCTCCGCCCTTTCTCCTCCCCACCTGCTCCCCTACTGTATTGTTGCCTTGTCTCCTCCCTCAGTTCTGGCTCCATATTTAAACTGCTGCACACCATTATTCTGCCTCTTTGTTCCGTGGAATTTCTCGAGTTAGGTTGTTGCTGTTTGACTGCATCCTGGAGCAAAGAGCCCTCCTTTCCCTTTTGCCTTTTCCTTGTCCTCGGCTCTTCACCTTCGCAGCAAGCAGGGGCTTGCCAGCTTTAGTAGCCGGCGCTGCCAATTTGCCATCCGAGACCCACTCGTCATATGACCCGCTGGGTCGGTGGCCCAGGACACCGCGCTACCTGGGAGAGCTAGCCACAGCTCTGGAGGGGCCGCGACAACTATTCTTATGCATGTGCTACTTCTTCCATTTCAAAAAGAATAATGTTGACATTTCAAAGCTAACAGTTCGGATTCAAACTTCCTATGACTACATATACATGAGGAATATCCCCTCCCACCATCTCAGAAATAATATTTAAGCCTGCCTGAATGATCGGAAGCTAGGCAATGTACAACCACAGTTCCTGCTTACATACTTCCCCATAGTTTTGAAAGTTATTTTTGGAACAGTAGGAAATTTTGAAATGAGTCCTAAAAGCTACTGCACCCTGCCATGGTGGGTGATCACTACAGCCGATCCGCAGCTTTGCTGTCACAGACTGTGTGGACAGAGAGATGCATATATCTTTTTAAAATAAAAAGTGTAATCAATGCTGTTAGTGAATGAGGCTGAAAACAATCCTACAGAATGTCAAATATACAGAGTGGTCTGCCAAGCAAAACACAGTGGAAAATAAAAGGAACAAGAATTACTGAACTAGTTCTTGAAATCCACAGGCTCTTATTTAGCAAAGGGCTCAAGTGGCCAGAACAAACTTATTAACAAAAAACCGCAAACAAAAAAAACCAAAAAAACCAACAATTGGAAGGGAAGTCACTCATAGTAATTATGTTTTTAGCATGTGAATTAAAAGACGAAGATAACAGCATTATTTCACTTTTGTATTTTGCATTAATTCCCTCCAATTTTTTGACAATTTATGCTATAATGACCACCATAACCTTTTATAACATGAAACACTTTGCAGTGTTAAGAGAAAATTCCCCCAAGAAAAAAGTATCAGCAGCTGTATTTACTTATCAAAAGCAAAGGAAAAGCATTCTATAAAATTATATGTTCCCCTATAAGACCATGGGAAGACTCAAAAGATCACTATAAAATAGTGTTTTATACCATGGCAGTTATAACTATCTTTTTTCATAATCCCATGATACTAACTTTAATTTGGGGAAAGGAGGATATAATTCATTTTCTTCCTGTAATTATCTGACATTTTGTAAATCAACAAACTTTAAATGTCAACATCCATTTAGATCACTGTAGAAAGGAGTGATGCCATGAAAATTAAAAGGATTCTCAGGAGGCACTACAGTAAAACACACTGCAGGAAAAAAATCAAACCATGAAAAATTAATTTTTTTTTGCTTTTCCAACTTTTTTTTTTTAACCTTTGCTTATGAATATCATCAAAGCTAACTCTCAAACTGTAAAATAAGCCTGGTAGGACAGATATTCTGATTCTAACCATTAACTTTCATCCTTCCACTTTCCACTCAAAAGTGATTCCACTGATACTTTAAAACACTTCTCACCATGAATGGAAGTTGGTCTTCGTGACAAAGTAGATAAATGCTGACTTTTAAAATGAAATACTGTGAAAACTTTAAGCTCTAGTGAAAATTAGAAAGGGGAAAGAAAGTCAAACATACTAAAAGAGCCTTTTATCACAACTGAAATATTTTCGTAAGAAACTCTGGCATCCCACTCAGCACCTTAGAAGCTGGCTGCAAAACAAGACCATACATCGTATTAGCCATGTATAAATGCCTTCATACAGTGGTGAAACAGTGGCTTGTAAACATCAGTCAGCTTGGAAATGGCTGCATTTTCACTATGTACATCGGCTTTCTACTCCCTATGTCTAAGGTTTTAGAAGTATACTTAAGTTGTTTAAAGACATTAAAGAACATTCTTTCTTTAATTGCACCTTTTTAGCCAGCTGTGATGAATTGATGACATACATTGACTGCGTATTTGTAGAGGAATCAGTCAAAAGTATTCTACTAAATTTTCGACCAAATGTATACAGATTAAGACTATTATATGATAATTTACTATTTTTGTCAGCTGTTCATGTCTCTGTGAGTAACTATGGTTAAATAGCAAAGTTACACTTTCAAGGTGAACGCAACATAAGCACATAAAAATAAATTAAAATGAAAACGGATATAAAAATAGGACTCAAGTATCATTTCTATACAGAAAAGGCATTACTGAATGAATTTAAGAAATCAAATCCAAAGCTTATATTACAGCATTCTATGAAAACACTAAATACTTGGAAAAAGAATCAAAATAAGTCATGAAATGTTTTTAAAAATACT
>VXBU01018227.1:64634-85012 GCA_013400315.1 Bombycilla garrulus | reverse complement strand
TTTTCTTAACAATTAGTTTTTTAAATAATTTATTATTTCTTAAAATACATAGCTGCCATTTTATATTTTAAAAAGGAATATGTAATCCAAGGGGACTGTGTCAATAATATCCGTCCTAGTCAATGCCATTCAATTTTTACATGCAATCTTTTAAATATGTTCAAAAATATTTTGTAGTATTGAATTATTGTACCTGCACTGTTAAACTACATTAAAATTTTGTTCCCTCTTGCAGTATTTAAATGCATTTCTTACAAGCAGATTGTGATGTCACCACTGAAATAATTTTAATTCAGTACATATGAAAAATATTTATACAGTTTATTGATGAGAGACTCAAACACTATTGAAGGTACCATGATTCAAGACAAATGAGGTTTTTCTGTAATTGGGATTCAGCTGGAAAGACATTTAAACATTAATGGGAGCTCAAAGCATTTCCACTTCTTTTCTGTTTTGTTTTTCTGGAGCACTAATAAAAGAAAGAAAAAAAAAGAAAAATATAGAAAAAAAGTATTTCATTATATCAAATAAACATGAGGGATGGAAATTTTCATTAACAACCAAATTAATTTACAGTATTTCAGCAGAGTACAGGCAATGAAGAGTATTATCTTGCACATCCTTACATCCTTATTCACCTGAAAGTCCAATAGCATAAATAGCAAATTATTTTTGTATATATGCTCTGAAAACACTATTGATTTTAATGTGTATATTGTGATCATAGGATGCAACAGAAGTTTGTAAACACAGACCACCTCATTCAGATTCATGCAGAAATGCAGAGTTGTCTACAGCAGTTTTTCCTGTTAATTTGGCAGGTGATTTGCTGTCTATAGCTCTTTAGAGAGATTCCAGAATGTTTTTTGACCAGGGAATTGATGTCAAAATCAATTTAATAAGCAAAATTTTTCTTTCTTCCGCTGCTATGTAAGTAATAGTTAATGAATAGATAGGTGGGGACCACATGTAGAATACACAGTCCAGTGTGCCAAAAAGTTAAGAGAAAAGAAGCCTGAAACATCAATAGATACAGTGTCAATTGTCTGTCCAATTAAAATAGGAAGTGAGACAAAGAGAAATACACTTAAAATCAAAGAATCCATTCCTTCTAAATCTCCAGGGTAGAGAAATTAAACACAAAGCAAGAAAAATGCCAGCTGTTCATATCAATTACAGATCAACACAAAGGAATCAAGTGAGCCCTGCCAGAGCATACTGCAGCTGTCTGCAGACACTAAGTAAGGAGAACAAACTGCTTTCCAGCAGCCAACAGTCTCTAGAGCAATTTCTGTAAAAGGTACCAACAGGAAACTGAAATATGAGCCTGCTTTTCACTTAAGAAATGAGAAACCAACATAATTCATGCTCTTGATCCCTATTCATTTCAGAAAGTCGCGTAACAAAGCTAAATCCACACCTTTATTGGCTTACAATCTTAAGTGCTGTAGGGGAATGTAAATCCCAGCAAAGCCTGGTAACTCCACTGGTCTCTTAGAAAACATAAAGAGCAGCCATTCACTTGTCAGATAAACAGCCAGATCTGAAATACTCAAAGCAACCAACTTTCCTCTCAGATTTTAGACTAATGTCTGACCAAGAGACAACTAGCTTAGGAAATTCATTCCAGTACTTCTGTAATTAACACAAGCTTCCAAGTTACCAGCTATGTGCTATTAGGTCAGCTCTGGCAAGCTGGGGACCAGCTGGCAAAGGAATTGCAAACTTTAAAGAAAGCTCTCAAATATCCAATCACAGAATAAAAAAATACCCACTCTTAGTACCTTATCTTGGAAGCTCACACTGGTTAGACGGTGACCTTTACAGGATTACCCTAACATGTAAGGAAATCAGCCCCTCTCTGAAGTGTTCTCGAATTATAGAAGATGGCTGTGTTACTGATGTTTGTAGGAAAAAAGAAAGGGAAGAAAAAGGCTTAAATGTCTCCCAACATAAGCTGAAGCTCTGATTTGCTTTCAAAGGAATTATGATAGCTGACTGCCAATTTGTAGGATGCAAAACAACACTGCCAGTCCATCAACTAGGATAGGGCAGAATGCATCTTCAAGCTTCTGAATTTTTTTTTCTCCTCATGAATTTGCTCATTTTAGCAGTATGAACACACTGATTCCTTCAAATATTTCCTTTGTTACCCCCATCCTCCAAACATATCCTGTTCAGTCTGCAACAAAAAGAAGTTTAGAGAAAATGACAGAGATTCAAAAAACACATTAAAAAGCAATAACTGTTGTTTTCCTCTATTTGTCAAGCACAGGTGGAGAGTGGAGAGTAGATCTGCCAGACAGTTGTTGTCTTTTCATAGAACTAAAACATTTTTACACTGAAAATACCTGTCAGCCATTTATGTATTATTATACTTCCTTACTCCTCAATAGGTGTGAAAAATTTTGAGCTGTTCTACAGAATTTAAATAAAAAAAAACCTTTTTATTTAAGGATATTAAACATACACTATTTGCTTTCTAATGTCAACTTTTGTTCTTGTGATTCAAAAGCCCAATTTCTCCTCTTACTGCTGATATATTGCTTTTTGCTGTGTCATCCCCACAGCCTGGAATATCAAATTCACTTTAGATAGCCATAGAGTCATATACAGACCAGCTATCTATGATGCTCTAAAATCAAAATAACTTGGAGGGGGGGAGGGGAGAGCATAAATAATGTGTCACCAATTAATTTTTTTTCCAAAGTCTTTTAAATAAACCAAGTACCCAGCCACTTGTATTCAATTCCCCCTGGATACTGAGTATAGAACAACAACAACAACAACAAAAAATGCCACAGTATTAAATTATGAACCAGTTACATCCTGAATAATAAAATTAGTCTTGGGTTTGGATAATATGTTATTTGAAAGCAGTCTCATAGTTTCTACCACTAATGCAGTGCAACCATTAAACACAGGTTTTATTATGTAATTGAAGATGAACCTTTTCAGTTTTCAAACATTTAGATATATAGACGACAAAAGTTGTATTTACATTAGCATTCTGACTCAGAGCACTGAAGTTAGTTTTGAAAAGAATCCCTGAACTACATATACTATAGATGTTGATGTTTTAATAAAAAATTCTTCCCTTCCTCTCCCACTCAATTATTTGTTATTGTAGACAACAGGTATGGTAGACTACAGAAAACATGCCGGCATGTTGCAGAACGTGGACTGAAATCAAACCTCACACAAACAATGCTGAACTAAGATGGTTCTGAATGTCATTAGTCAAGCCATGATGGCACTCTTAACCATATCATAGCATTGCCATTTGCCTTCTAGGAATTGTGTTACTCACATATTTAACATAAAATCCTTATGTGGTACTTTGCATTTTCAGCACTCTTAAATTTAGGTAGCATTTTAGGATGTACAGCAGATGCCTGTAAAGTATTCTCGTATTACTCCTACTAGCATCAAGACTGACATTTATTTACTGCATTTCATCACTGTTCAAAATAACTAGATGTATGAGGCCTATTTATTTTTGACCGATGAGATATAAACAAAGCTCCTGGGCTGTTGTGGCACTTCAGGGCCAATTTGCAACAAGGATCAAAGAATTTTGCAGCTCATCTATGACAGCGAGAGCTTGAAGACAAGCACAGGCGGCACACATGGGGAAGCTGTGCAAAAACATCATGCCCTCTTCAATCATTATTGCTGGAAATTTTATATCCCCTTCTGCTAAGAAAGCTTTTCCTCTGAGACTGCAATCACAGCTTCTTGCAGATGAAAAATCACAGGCAGTAAGAAGGACTCTGGAAGGCCACAATGAGTGGCAAACATCCGGCTCTGTGTCCAGTGCTGGCCCTGCTGCGGGGCAGTGCGGCAGGACCAGGCTGCTGGGATGGGGCTGTGAGCAGGGGGGCAGCCCCCTCACTGGGGAGCTGCCTTTCACCCATGCCTGAGGGGCTGCAGCCATCCCTGTGCCGGGCCACGCATCTCCTGACCCCAGCTCAAAGTCCCAGGCCCGCTCCAAGCTGCTGCACTGCTGTGACTTGCCCAGTGTGCCAGGCTCGGGCTCCCTGCGCTTGAAGCTTCGCATAGCACGGAACGGAACAGCTGACTCACCACACCCCGACATGGACTCACTGACACTGCAGCTACCATGTGCTACCTACCTGGGAAAAGCACACAGGCCAAGAGGGATGGATTCCAGAGTGAATTAAACAAACCTTATGCAATAAAGGCCAAGCTGTTCCTATCAAAGGTATAAATCTCATCCTGTGAAATCTCAGGCTAAAAAATCCTGAGATTAACAATCCTGAAATTTGTAAACTGATTAAGATTTACAGTGTTTTCAAATAACAAAACAGGCCGTTCAAGCAGAGAGTAGGTGTCATATATAGCTATGGGTGGCAGGCACAGGGTGGCTGTGGCTAGGATCTGCATTCCCAGCAAGGTGAAGCTCAGCAGGATTTGCCTTCAGAGAGAGGTGCCAGGCACTATGGCCTCCATCCCTCCAGACCTCTGGTCTCACAGCTGGGTGCAAGTTGAGATGCACTGAAATGGAAACAGTAGGTATTGGTTTGATCTTCATCTTGTAGGCAGGTCAAACCTGAGGAGTGCCGTAATATTTTTGAATTATCTATAGCAAGATAACTAAGAAATTATTCACTTTACTAAATTAAGGATACAGAGGGAATAAAAATGCAAAGAAGCTGTTTCCGGTGAAAAGGGCAGCAAGACTGAATTGTTTAGCAAAGAAACATTTAAAACAATCTCCCCATTGCCTGGAAGATGTATCTCTCAGGTAGAAACCAGAGTTCCATTCCTAACCTTGTTTACTATGAGACTTATTTTCCTCTTGTATTACATTTTCTCTTTGAAAAAGTGTTTTCAATTCACCTGGAGCAATTGTCAAGAGAATTATTTCATTCCTTATCTTTTTCTCTTCCTATCTTTATCCTGTAAACTGTGTATACTTAAATGTACTGTGATTTGTTCCTTGCTTCTCATTTTCATTACTATTTTTCTTAAAGCACTTAATGTGTTTCAACTACCATTTCTTTGAGTAATACTAAGAGGGCAAAAGCCATCTTTTATTTTGCTTTGCTATTGTCACTATACAAACCAGCTTATTACCTTCTGTTCAATCACAGGCACTGTTTCAACGCCCACTGCACTTTCTAGTGCATTCCTAAAGCCTTGTTTTCCACACTTACACCCTTCTTAGACTTCAAACAAACCAGCTATCAGTATAGTGACTTTCTTTCTTAAAAAAAGCTTGTTTCTTGGTTCTATTTCTCCAGAGATTTTGCAATATTCAGTCCTTACCCATGTCAGTGCTTCTGAGAATTTTGCATTTACATCCAGAAAAGGGTAACAGATGTAAGCATGCCTCAATCATAATTTAATTGCACCTACCTCAGGTAACAGTCACAATGGAAATGTAGGATGCATGGGATTTTGTATAACCTGTTTGTTCAGAGAAGCTTCTTAAATCAACACTCTCTGCCCATGTAGAGCTGACACTGCAACCATCACCCAGGCTAGCCAGATACACGGGCTGGCTCCAGATGCTGCTTGCACAGTAACCCAAATAATGTGCAAACATATGCCTAATTTCTTTACAGTGGAGCTTTAGAAAAACTACCAAAATAAAGCTATTAGCTAATGACTGCATATCCTAATAGTCTGCCAGGAGAAGAAGCTGACTTCTCTAATTTGAAATGTCAGGTCAATTAAACATTTCATAAAGGGATCAATAAATCCATAAAGTTTGGAGATATTTTTTGGGTATACTTTCAGTTCAGTAGCTGTAGTTTAATTTTGACTGAATTATCAGCTAGGTGGTTAAAAACTGGAGATAAAAATGAAATGAATGAAAGATGAGCAAAGTAAATGCACAACATTAAAACCCCGCTATGCTAGTTTGAAATTATTATTTCAGATATTAAATCAACTTATACTCAAAACACATTTAGTTGCTACAATTTAATGCCTTATCAACTGAAATCCATCTCTTCAACTGTGTGATTGGCAAATATTATGAATGCAAAACAATATGCAAAAACACAGAAAAAACAACCATAATTCCAAAATGTACTGAAAAGATAGTGCAAAGAAAGCCTAGTGCCAACAGTTATTCATCTACTAATCAATACGAAGTACAGTTAAAAAATAACATTCAATGCTAGAAAACACTATTAGAAGTGAAAAACAAGATGCTAACACATTGAGTAAAGACAGAAAGACCAGCCAATATCTATAAACCTAGCCCAGTACACTGATTTTGTTAGCATTTGCTCCCTGTAAGAATCCCTATAAGAATAAGGAAGTAACTCTCAGAACATGCACAGAATGATTTAATCACAAAATGAGTTTCAGAGAAAAAGAATACTCTTTACCTTTTCTATTTACATTTTAAAGAGGTTAAATTTATATATTTCATTCAACAGATGACAAACTCAAAAATCCATTACAATCTAATGTGAAATTTCATGAAATCTCAGTTCAGTCTAACAACACTTCAAAGAACGATTTAGTTAAATCCCATAAGTAGGATTACATGCAGATGTCAATCAATAGGTGCTCCATATCTATCTGTATTTATAAAAAATTGAAATGTCATGCTTTATAATTACTTTCTAAGTGTCCTTATCTAACATAGCTTGAAAAAAATTGTGCAGAAACAAGTTACAGTATGCCTGTGTTCTGCAGATCCATACTGACATTAAGATATCACCTTCAGTTTCACAGTGCACTTATGTTTGGTAAAAAAATCCATTTTTTGCCTTGAAATTTTGGATATCTTGTATAAGAAAAAATGCAAAAAGATAAAAAAATTGCCCAGGCAGATCTAAGGAAAAAAAAAAAAGGAAAAACTACAGAACTAATATAAATTTATCTTCAAAATTTCCTTGAATTGGAAAATCAAGGAAATCCAGAACCCTTCCCTTTCAGAGATGTCTACTTGAATAGACTTTTCTTCAAGGTAGATAAGAAAATATCCAAATGAAAGGCTAAAAAACACTTCAAAGTTTACAGTTAAAATTATTTTTGAGAGTGGGTATATGATATGGTTATCTGGTACTTAAAATCAATGCAGTATAATTGAGTTTCTTCTTGTAAAAATATTGGCATACTCACAAAGAAAATAAATCCTATGCAATCTAACAAGCTTAGGTTTTTCAGGAGCCTACAGTGAATTACAGCACTACAGTAGCAAATAAGCAAGCAAGCAAGCAAACAGAAACTGCTCACTTCTGCCTCCTTTGTGTAAACCAATTAAACTGATTGATCAGTAAATCCTTTCAATGCAAGTTATTTCTCTTAATCAGTCAAAGGGTCACACTAGTAGGCTTCATGCCAATGTTTCATGCTGCTGACACAGCCAACTTTCCATGGCTACATGTTTGTCATTGACAAATGCCAGAGGCACCTTGCTCCTGGGACTGTAAAGGTACCATTATGCATCAGGAACTCATCCTCAAGGTGTAATGGAAAAGCAAGCAAAGTGGCTATTTGCAGCTTTGCTCTTGTTTTTCTCCAGGATATAATTCAATTAAATACATTCTCCAACAAAATTCAGCAAGGACTTGCTGTGGGCTGTGTATGCTCTTTCATGGCTAGCAATGTACAGCATGAATGGAAAGTTAAAGAATAAAATCCTAAATGACAATATCACTGGAAAACCAGAATCATTAATGTTGCTTATAAAATCAGGATGCTATGGGATATTTAGCTGTCCCAGTGAAAAGAAGGGAAGTGAGTACAAAAAGCTTTAATCTTCCTTTGTAGTGGCCAGGTATAGTCATGTCTCGGGTATCTCCCTGCTCAGTATCTGAGGGAAGCAGCACTAGAGAAACCAAACAGGAAAGGAGCTGACAGTGCACAGATCCATTGGTGCCTCAGAGAGGATCATAATGCAGAGGCTCCCTTGAGTACCACAGCCACAGGTGAATTCCTTTGTGCCCACGGAATATCTCCCTCCAACAGGCTGGATGAGAAAAACAATGCTTTTATTCTAATACAAACAGCAAGGTAAAGGTAAAAAATGACTCTGGCTTCGGCCAAACAAGCAGCATTTCTTGGAGCCCCGTTGCACCTTACTTATCGGCCCTTCCCAGGAAGCTCATTGCCTGATGAGCCCCTGCTCTATCAATCCCATATTGAGACACAGTTAAAACAAGCATTTCCTAAAAATTACTTCAAACTAAGGAAATAAAGAAAGCTAATTAAAGTCTATCAAACACAGACAGAAAGACTGTCCACTGCCCAGATAACAACGAACAGCAAAACATACCAGCCCTGCATCACCCACACATATGTCTTTTAGGGAACCAGTCTATAACAGGGATTTACTCTAGCAGAATTATCAGAAGTTCCTACCAGTGCTGGTATAGCTTCAGCAGAGTCTCATAACCTACTTTGGAGCTCAAAGTGTCTTTTTATATGCCTCACTTTCTACTCAAGTTACTGAAGTAAGGTTCAAGAGCCTTAAAGATTCTGTTGCTTTGAAGAAGTGTAAGTGCTGTGTACTACTATTTGAGAATTTGAGCTTCTGAGTCTTTGCCTGAGTTGTCATTACTGTATTTTTAACAGAATTTATTTTTTTCTATTCAAAGTTTTAGATCCCCATGTCCCAGCATTTAAGGGGTATAAAATTTTGCAAGGCACAATTTTCATTCCTTCATGTCACAATTTCTAACTTCCAGTGAACTGTGACTTCCTCTGTTAGCCAAGACCACTTGTAAATGACTGAAGGTGGCTCAATAAACACTTCTGCAGGGTCTCCCAGATGCTTGGGTGGATCCCATCATGTGGGTGCTAAGGGGTGCAGCCAGTCACTGACCGTTTCCCCTCATATTATGGGAGCCGCATTTTGTGGCCCACTGCCATCTCACAGCTCAGGAGGCTGAGTACCCTGAGAACAAGTGATCTTACTGTCCAAGACTGAGGCAGAGGCCTTCAGTACCTCAGCCTCTTTCTCATCCTTTGTCATGGAGGTTCTCCTTCAACCTCCTTTTTTTGCTGATGTATTTATAGAAACATTTTTATTGTCTTCATGCAGAAACCAGATTAAGCCCTACTAGGGTTTTGGCCCTTCTAATTTTCTTCCTGCATTACCTAAGACAGCACCAGAGGTATTTAATTAGCATCTATTTTATTCCATTACATCTTGAAGCTGAAAATAATGCATGAAGAAATTTTTTTGAATCCTCTTAGTTTAAGCTAATCAAGTGTTTAATGCTTAATAGCTGAAAAAATTAAATTGCAAATGTGTTCTTAAACAGAAAAAACTAATTAATTTATAATGAAAATCACTGGAAGAAAATATAAACAAAAAACCCCAGTTATAGTACACATTTTGAATCTCAGTTTTACATTTCAGGATCAAAATTCACAGTGGCTTCTGATGCTGCTGTAAATTAATTACTATTTTTTGAAAGATGGAATGAAAGGCAAGATCTATTGCCTTTTATTAATATATATATAAACCTAAATTAGATAATATCATCCATCTTCATTAAATGCTTAGGCTGGTTAAAGAATACACACAGAACAATGTAAATTGCAAAATTAGAACATAGTAAACAAGCAAACTGGGTCTACACAGGGCTGCCCAGGTATTTTTCAGCTATACATTTCACAATAAGATGTTAATTTGTTAATTTAACTATAGAACCATACTAGTTTTGATGATTTGTTTGTAGAGAAAGGTTTCTTCAGCCAAGAATGACATTTCTGGTGTGAGATCCATCCACGGTCCATCCTGGAAGCCCAGGTTCTCACATAACCTCAGAACCAGAGCCTGTGCTTGGGTGCAAGTCCCAGCCAGCTGCCTCTGTGCTGTGCTGGGGCACTTCACAATCAATACATGAAGTTTTAATGTACCACTTCTTGATCCTTTCCACACCTCAGTCAAGCACAAAGGAAGATTCAGATTCAGATTCAGATTCAGATTCAGATTCAGATTCAGATTCAGATTCAGATTCAGATTCAGGCCCTGCTTTGAATCCTCTTACACTTAATATTACCAGCAAAATCTACCCCACTTTGAAATACTGAGATAAAAAGGAAACAAGAAAATATTGTGGCACATTTTAAGCAAAACTAACTTTGGAGAAGTCCACACAGGAAACAGTGCATCCCAATTGAAGAAATGAGTGTTAAATGATAGGTTTGAATGCAGATGGAAACTGCTTTGTGGAATTTGGACTGTAAAAAGGGGATAATTTTCTCACATTTACTTTTGAATGTTTGGAGTTTGTGTCAAAATTCTGTTGTTCAGACCTCAAGTAAATGGAAGAGACAATTTTGTCTTTGTCAACATTGATAATTCTTTACAGCATTACAGTAATACCCAGGAGTGTCTTATGCTGGTGAAAATACTCCTAATGATACAGCATTGAAACAATTCTTTGAATGAAATACCATTATACGTAAGATTTTCTTTACTACCCCAAGACTCACGTCTGCATCAAGATTTTACCAGCACTACTGAATCACCTGTATTCTTATCCACATCTTAGCCTACACAGATACCCCTGCAACTTCTTAAAAGCAGAGGAAGCCTCAGTGCATGTCTATTGACCCTTTATTCTGTGGGTTAGTTACGGGCTAACAAACCACAAATGAGAACAGAATTAAAAAGACAATTCAGAAGAAAATATGGGGCCAAGTGAAGGCAGTACATGGATTTGTAAGGGAAATTTACAACAGAGATACTTATTCCAAAATATTTTTTAACCATTGCCAATAAGCCTCCTTAGGTCTCTGGATCACGCAACAACTCCAATATGTTTCCCCAGTGTTCATGAAGGAAACATCTTTCTGTTTTCCTCTAAGAAAGAAATAAATGTCTCCATTTTTTTATGTGAATGTAAATGTCTGGACTGTTAGTACTGATACAGAACTCATACTTTCCCTCAGTGACACAATATCTGGTGCCTCCAACTTTAAGTATTATTTTAGACTTCAGAAAAAAAAGTAACCACAATAATACTAAATGACCAAGCAATAGAAACACTACTGATGTGTTTATTATGCAGACAGAAATGTTGTCCTTTGCTGCTTTCCCTAACTTACAAAACCAGCAGTTGACCCTTCTTGACAGGATGAAGCTTATGGAAAAAAAAAAAAAAGAAAATCATTGAATTCATAGTATGCAAGGAGTGAATGAGTTTTTCAGAATAGGTGCCAAATTTCAGGAGCATGAAACTCGAATCTTGGCAAGAACTGACTTATGCATCCAAATCCCAATGTCACTATGCATTTTTTACGTATCTCTTTTCCCCTTCAGCTGGATACAGTGTGTTTCTTCATTTTGTGCCTAAAACTATCTTTAAGCTCCCTTCATACTGATGGAAAGAATTTGATTTCCCTGTTTTTTGCATTTATTGGTTTCTGCATTAAAAATATTCCTGCCATGTATTATGTAAGTGGAGATACAACCTAATTAAGCCTGCCAGTTAGGTGATCCCATTTTCAGCTGATGATAACTCAGCACTTACTCCAGCCCTCCAACACGCAGAAATCCATACCTCTGGAAACTAGACTAGAGTCTGATCAGTCAATAAGAAATCTGTATCAATAGACTCTCTCCCCCTTCAACATTAGCAGCAAACTAATACATGGAGAGTCTGGTAGCTCAGAGGGGCAGCAGCTGTTTAGTTTAAGAATTCAAGTTTCCAGCGTCCCAAGTGACACTATCAGGCAAGAGATTTTCAGTAGTCCAGTCTATCACAGCTTTCTTGAAGGAAATTAGGAATTGTCTGCAATAGCATACTTCACAAGCACACTGAGGTTGCAAAGTGAAGCACTTGTGAGCTGGGAAATGCCAGACTTATCGAGTTGACAGTGTAAATTTAATTCTCTCCTTGCCACACACATGTCTACACATTGTGGTATAATTTTAATTATCCCATTGGATACTGTTTTTTCCACAGGACATCACTCAGCCCACCAGCTTAATGCAGAAAGGAGCTGAACTAACATCATTTATGGCTGTACCAACAGCCATAAAAAGCCGTTTTCAACTTGCAGGTGCTTGACTTTGCAACAAAAGTTACATTCTTTTGACACAAATCTGAACAAAATTTGAATTATATAAACACACACAGATTTGAAGGAATAATGCAGCAAGAAGGAGATGAATTACTTATATGTGACCAGCATCAAGATGATTAATAAAAATAGAAGGGGGTGTTAATATCTTCATGGTTGAACATAAGTTACAAACACAAAGTCACCATCATAATTTAGATATTTGAAAACATTTCACAAACCTACAACATTATTACTTGTGACCTTAACCCTTCCAAGATAATCTGTGGAAACTGCTGTATAAGATAATGTAGACCAAAACAGAAAGCTGGTACACACTAAAATGTGCTGATTATTCTTCAAATTTAGCATAATCTGAAAAGGGAAAATATCTGTCCTTTTGTAAAAAAAGTGAGTGGATATTTTTACTGGAATTAGCTTTACAAAAATATCTTTACATAATAGATGTAACTGAAAGACAACCAGAAACTGACCCAAGAGATGCACTAATGTCAAAAGCCCCAGCCCTATGGCATAGTCAGTCATCTGGAAAATTGAGGCTATATTTAGTTCACATTTTCATGCTTTTATTAGCAAAAATCAGTTATGGCTTAAACAATCCAGGCTAAATTTATTATTTGAGATTAAATGAGTTTATAACATAATATTTGCTTGTTTATGCACAGAAGTGAGTCCAGTGTTTTCCCCAATTTACAAATCTCCTGTGAACTCAAAGCCATATATCTGCTGTCAAATCAAAGGGGTAACTGCTTCTGTCCTATCACTTCTTGCTATGATGCATCATGTTATTAACTGCACTGCCATAAAAAAATTATGAAAATACAAACAAAAAGGCTCTCATTTGGAAACAAATCCTTACTGTTCTGTTCTAATGCAGAAAGCTGAATTCAAACATTTCCCTTCATATACAGAACAGAACTCAGTAATCAAGATATCTTTCTTCTTTTTTTTCTTGCAGTGGATACTTTTAATTTCACAGGTTCTGCTACAAATAACTTGATTAAGAATAAATATTCATCAAGTAGGTAGATAAAGATAAAATAATGTGATTATATCAGTGCTTTATTTCTCATAACACTATACTGTTTCTTTCTTTTCTTTCTGGCTAACTGCTCTGAAGGAAGTTTTCTAACCATCTCTTCAAAGACAGCAGGAATTTCTAAACAAATAGCTGGCTTTTTTTACCAGAAATAGAATCAAATTATATGGAAAATCTTATGTCACAGTCATTCTGCTTTTTTTTTTTTAAATGAATTGTCCCATCTTCTAAGCCTCATTAAAAAAAATATATCAATCTGAAGCACTGGAGACTGGATTCAGTCTTCATTAATTGCTTCCACACACTTCTGCTCCCTGGATTCACAAATTTGTCCTGTTAGCACCAAATCTGGAATATTTTGTCTCAGCCAGCCCTGTTGCTTCCCTTTCCATTTCCCAGTGTTCAGCCTCAACACCAGCTATCAGTCACACAGAAGGTTCTGCCACTATTTCTGAAAACGCACGTAGCAAATTCACACTCCTCTTTGAAAAAGGATAACTCTATGGGAAGCGAATTTAATGCAGGTCATTAAGTAAACTGATGCTGTCATTAGTGCAAATGTCAAGTTCATTACAGCAGATGTTTCAGCTGAAGATTGCTACACATTAAAAGCTCAAAACAAATATGCAGAGCATCCACCATTTGATTTAGTGTGTCTGTTCCCAAGCTTACACGATTGAACCAGAAGTGGCTATGGGTATCATTGCATTGTCTGCAACAGGAGAAGAGTTCTGGCTGGACATTCCTGAAACAAATCCTGCACACAGCCTGACAAAGATCATTTTTATCAGCACTTGGAAATGTAAGAATTTGGTGAAGTACAGAAGGAAAAAGCCACAGCTAATGCAGACAGAGGCTGAAAAGAGCTCTAGCAAGGCAAGAGCAAGAACCTATTTGCAACCGTATTGCACACACGGTTACAGAAACACCTTCGTTTGGAGGGATCAGGTGGTGTGATTCTTGTGAATTGTATTGTTTTCTATAAGCTTTACAACTCTGGAATGGACAAGCCTTTGTTGTCTTCACACAGAGAACAGCAGGTGAAGCCAACTATCAGGAACAGTGATTTCTGAGATTCTTGTAATTTGCTACACCTAGACTGAGCACAAAATACTTTCCTGCTTTTCAAGCCCAAAGTAATTCACTGTAATAATAAATGCCAATAGTAATTAAAAAAATACAAAGGACAAACTGTGTTCTAAAAAAATAAAATTTAAAAAAATCACATGTGTTTTGAAAAACTTCTTCTAAACCTCTTTCCTAACACTATAATTCAATTTTTCAATAGCAGTCTTAGTTTGATTTATAGCAACTTACAAACTGCAGCTAAGTCTTCTAAAAGCACTAACAGTCTGAAACAGATTAATAAAATAAAAAAATCTCTAGATGAATGTAAGGAACATACACTTCATGATTTCCCTCAATCTTGCATAGGTCATGGCATAAGAGAGTTCAACAAAAACTGCTTCAGAGTGAAAAAGATTTCACCATTGCCTTATTTCCATTATTTAGATGCAAGTTTCTTTTTTTTGTACTTAAAAAGTCCTTCTCTTGCCCTTCCTGGAATAGGCCAGCCAGAAACCACTTCAGACAGTGATGAACCAGAGAAAATGTTTTCTTTCAAAGTTCCATGTATGAACAAGTGATTTAGGACCCTTCACATGACAATGCAACAAACATTTATACAGAAAATATAACTCAGTATCAAGTATGTGTTCACTGAAACAGGTTAAAGTAAGAAGACCAAGAAGTAAAGTAAGTCCAAGGAAAGGTAAGGGAAAGAAGCTGTAATACATAAACTTGGAGACTAGAGTCAAAGTAACAGTTCAAAAGCAATCTGCACCTAAAAAATAAAACTTGAATTAAACAAAAAAAAAATTCAAAACGCAACCAATCAACCAAAAAAAAATACAAAAAAGCCTTAGCATTTAACATACAAATTCAGCTGACTGAAAATATCTGTAAAGTCCTGCAATTATTCTTGCAAAGGTCTGGACACGTATTTGGCTCCTGTGGACTCTTGTGAGACTAGCCTCATATGGAACCTTAAAATATAGCTCCATGTTCTTGCAGATCCACTTGCAGCACCCTAGCAGTTCACAAGTGACAGGGGAATAGACTTCCTCAGGAATTTCTTGGTGTCTAAAACTTCACAGTTGTCAAATGTATGCTTAATTGTTTCTGTTCTGCCAAGTCCATTGTAATGTCCATAACACAGCATTACTAAAAATTTACTCCAAATGATGATTTTTTTCATTAAACAGTCCAATTAAAATAAGTATTTTTCATTTACCAGTATAAGAATGTCTCAAAATTAATCCATCCAAATTGGAGTCAAGGATTTGATGTGCAAAATGCAGTTATGGCAGACTAAGAAAGCATGGCTGGATTTTCTTTTTACAAAGTTTATGCATTTGTAGCACTGTTAAAAAAATAAACAGTCAAATTTTATTTTCATAACTGAAAACAAGTTCTCAACCGAGCAGCTTTCATCAAGCCAGCACATATATCAAACTATCTTACTGATGAAAATAAGAGTACCACATAAGCAAACCTTTTCTTTTTCTCCTGAACTACTCCAAGATTTCATACTTTATGGCTGTATGAACAGATACTTCTCAAAGAAAAAAAAATTCCCACTTCATTTTCTTCCCCTCTACAGAGATGACCAGAAAAGAATAAATACTTAGGAATGCATTGAGATTTTTTTGTTTGTTTGTTTCTGATAGAGATAGGTTCAAGATCCATTGATACTTTATTTCCCAACAGTAGAGAGTCCTTTTGACCTATTCATTCTTCCCCTGGAAATCACAACTGATTTACTTTGGATGCTGAAATAACTCAAGTCATATTAATAATAAAACATAATTTAGAATATGAAATACTTTGATTCTGCTTGTTTGAAAGAAGAAACACTCCATGAGAATAACAGACTCCATCATTTCAAGCTCTCCTCTCCTAAAGACCCTACTTAGCTAAGTATGAAATTCAAACATGAAAAATATTTGGGTTACTTTTAAGGTGAAGTGGTTTAGAGTCAGACATTTTTCTGAACTGAGAAAAAGAATAAAGGAGGGTTGGTTTGCCACTTCTAGTGTGTGTGTGTGTGTGTATTTTTTTTCTACTGCATTTTTATTTACTCTCTACATACTTTCCTTTAACCTTGCAGGTTAAACCTTTCTTTTAACCTTGCTGGGTCTGTCCTCTGTGTTCAGTTTTCACTAAAATAAAAGGACAGAATATGCTGCAGCCTTTCTCTGCTTTAGACTTCCCTGAGTGTAAAGATCCCAGTACCAGCTCTTCAGCTCTAGGGAAAATGCTTCTCTGAAAAAAATAATCCCCCTTCTGCTAAAATGCCACACAAAGAGCTATGGTAGCCATGAATAGAACAATCTTTGTAGCTTTACAACTATTTTTTAGAACACTTAGACAGGAAACTATTGCCCATGGGTAAAGTACTTCTTGAATTAGAGATTTTAACAGAAGTCTTGCAGAAGGGATTCTCCTGTCAATGAATTAAAAGAGCTTTTTCGGTACCTTAAATAACATCTTAGGAAAACAAATAAACTGGCAGTTAATTTCCAAACTTAAGTGACATTGAAGTAACACTCTGGGACTCTAAGGAGACTGTAATAGAGACCCTGTGCTGAAAAAACACATGGAAGACAGCAGGGTGGGAAATATTTCAAAGATCATCCAAAAGTAAAGGTTTTCTTCTCCCATCCTGCTGGAGGCCATGACCACAGATTCAAACAACTGGTACATTAACGATGTAAGGACTAGAATAATGTGCCACAGCACAGTCTTTTATTACCAGGGCAGGGAAGAAATGCACAGAAGAGGAGCCTCCAAATAAATCCTTAATGGATCTTAATCTTAAAAAATAATAAATTTTCTGTATATATAAGGTATCTTGATACAGCTGGAAAGTTACCAGCCTACTTTCCAGACCATTCCAATTTGAGTTGTCCTGTACTTTGGATTTGTGCAAAACACAGGGTTAATAATATAGAGATGTTTTTGTTATTGCTGAGCAGGGCTTAGACAGAACCTATCAGCTATCCTGTTCCCTGCCTCTTTCCAAGAATCTTTCTCATGAGAGCCTGCTTCACTGGCAGGTCCTTGTATGAGTATCTCCTACCAGTAGGTGTTCCAGGAGAACAGGGCCTCCCTCGTCACATGCAACGGCTACTTGGAAGTAGCCATCAGTCCAAATATCCCTCACTTCCTCCTTCTTCTCCCCTGCTGTTTTGCTGAGCATGATGTCACATGGTCTGGAATATCTCTTCAGTCAATTTGGGCCACCTGTCCTGGCTGTGTCTCCTCCCAGCCTCCCATGCACCCTCAGCTTCCTCACCAGTGTGGCAGAAAAGCAGAAAAGGCTTTGGCTCTGTGTAAGCCCTGCTCAGCAATAATAAAAACATCTCAGTATTATTAATCCTGTGTTAGCACAAATCCAAAACACAGAACAATTCAAATTGGAATAGTCTGGAAAGTAGGCTGGCAATTTTCCAGTGGCTGGTTCTTCATCTGCTGTTTATGAAGCTGAAGTTTATCAATTGGCAGCATTCCTGGAGCTCATAACTGTAGTTCCTCAGGTACAGGACAGAGTTGCCTTTATCCTCTCACCTAACATGGATACTCAGCTGGTAGCTGTAGACATCCTTAAGCTGTTTATTCATTGAGAGAGTCCTAACTGCTCTGGAAAAAGCAGGATGCTGGTCTGTGCTCTCAACATGTAATGATGTTGAGTGACATCCACTGCATGTTGGAGTCACACTGTAAACAAGGAGTGCTAGTCCTTGAAATCAGCCAGACACCTGAGTGTGTGCCAGCCTGAGTGACAATGCATGTCTTCTGAACTGCAGAGTTCCATGTGTCACACCAAAATCTTGCATGGCAAGCACACTAACTATGAAAATAACCAGATATATAACCAAAAGGTGTTTAGCTTAAAATATATTTGGAAATTGTAAATCCTTTGCCTAATAGTGTTTTTAAATGCATTAGAATGTGTTTTACTGGGAAACACTAAGGAATACATTTCTGTTCCCTGACATTTACTAATAACAAAGAAATAATTGATACTAATCAGTGTTAATGCCTCCTATTAGAAATCACAGACTAAATAACCACATTATGCCACACAAACAATAGCCAACACTATTACAGAAAGACATTTAGCACTTAAACTAAATAAATTATGTGTACTTTCTAATTATTGTCTAATGAGGGATAGTTTATGCTGAATCAAAAAAGTAAGCAATTTCATAATTACATAATATAAACACATTATTTGGGATGTGGTAAAAGTGGTAAAATATTTGGCAGACGTCTACAAACTGCAGGGGCCAGAAGAGTAAGGGCAAAAGAGCAGCAAGTTTTGATTTACCAGACTGAAGGGGAAAGAGAGAGAGTAGAGAAATTAAACCATCTGCCAAGGCAAGCCTGGGGAATGAGGGCCCACAAAAAAGAGGCAGCATGATCTCCAGAGACCAGAACTCAGTGCGGGCCTTAAGAGCAAACTCTGTGGAAGTGGGTCAAAGAGTCTCCAATATAGTTACAATAAATCATCTTAATCCATATTTAACTCTTGCATTTACTTACCAACTTAAAAGAACAAGAGCACTTGTTAGTTTACTAAAATTTAAAGTCATGATTTATCTTGCTGGGCCTGGGGATTGAAGTCTAAGAATATTTTTTTGACTGATGTCTTTCTTCCATGGATTGAAAAGAGTACAAGCTCCGAAGAGAAGTTACTTAGGAAGTCAGACTTTAATATTGGATAAAGAAAATGCTTTCCATTAATTAATCAAAATAAAATACTTCTTTATTTATTTTTAATAGCAGAGGGAAAATTTTAAGAGGGATCACTATATATCCCACAGGTGTCTGAAGTAAGCGGATAGTGTCTTGGGTTGAAGACAGGTATCTGCTGGGAAAGGCAGAACCCTCCCTCAGAACCCCTCCTCCCTCCGAATTAGTAAAATTAAGCGGCCTTCAGGCAAGATATGGGGAGGAATAACAGTCCTTTACTAATGAGTATAACAAGATACAAATGAACAATAACTATGGTATTAACAACAACAACTACAAAGGAACAAAGGTCAGGGACCCCCACAGTAAAGCCAGGGAGAGGGATGGGGAAGGCCTTGCTTCACGAACCCTGTAGGCAGTCTGTAGTCGTAGATGGCTCCGAGGGGCCCTCTGAGGAGAAGGGAAGAACTCCGAGATGGAACGCAGGAGTTCTGGTGCAGGGATGGATCAGATGGGTCACCGTTCTTCCCGCAGTCTCAGCAGGGCGTCCTAGCAGGGCGAGCAGAAGCAGCAGCAGCAGGAAAAAAGAAGCTCCTGGGTTATGGCGAACTCTTTTTTTCCAAGCAACCACAGCTCTGAGTGTGTCCTCCTCTCCGGTTGAAGAACGAGAGAGAGAGATGATTTCCTTTTGCCTGCCCCCTTCCCTCTTACCCCTTCCCCCCTGGGTCCAGCAAGTTTCTTTGTCTTGCAAATACACTTAAGTATCAGATGTCAGGTTCCCCCACAACAAATGGGACAAAATTCTATAGGTAAAGAGAACACAAAAAGAAAAAGGGACAACACCCCAACCCCCCCACAGATAGCCAACATGATCCTTTCAAGAAATGTTGCAGCATTGTATTTCTTCTTTTTTTCTATTTTTTTTTTCCTTTGCTCTAACAAAGAAAAAGGGACTGAATGGGATTACAGGAGGGAGCATGAATTTCAATTATCTTCCATCCTCCTCATAATTTTAAATTCAAGGCTTAGTTTGGTCTTTCCCCAGATCCTGAGCTTTGGTAGCTTGTTCTAGGATTCATATTTTGATAATACTGCCTAAGAGTCTCTCTACTCAGAAAAAAAAATCCACCAAATATGCTAATAGAAGTCAAATTCCCACAACAATGTTTTTGTTTTATTGTAATTAAGGTGTCAAACATCTCAAAAGTGAGACAAGCAAACAAAACAACACTTCCTTATAATGGAAGAGGACTATCCATGGAGAACTTGGCAGCAGCAGGTGTACTACAATTTAAATTCCATTGACTTTCAATCATATCCAAATATAAATTAATATCTAAGTATATATTCTTTTTCCTGAAATACTTAACAGCCCAAGTATTGCAGCAGATTTTTAAAAGTATGACATTTTTTCTTTTTACAGAGCAATACCCAATGGAGAAAATGCCAGATGTGTTCAGTGACTGTGCAATATTTAAAAAAAAAGAAAAAAAGAAAAAAAAAAAGAAAAAAAAAAAAAAAAAAAACCCAAAAAAAAAAAAAAAAAAAAAAA
>VXBU01018227.1:10488-58347 GCA_013400315.1 Bombycilla garrulus | reverse complement strand
AAAGATATGACAGTAAAACTTTTATATGCTTCCATTGTACTGTTTTATGTCAAATAGTTAATAGGGAAAAACTGTATTAGAAATGTTTTTGCAGTGTAAAGATGTTGCATTATTAGTATCCTTTTTTGTATTAATTCTACCATAAAATTAGAAACTGGGTGTTTTTTTTACATCTCTTCATGAGAAGTGTAACCTCATCAACCAAAATCTGCCAACTTTTACACATCTTTTCAAAATTACCTAAAATAAGGTGATGACCTTTCATACATTATCACACATATCTTAGTTGCATACAAGAGGATGAGGAAACAAGGAGATCACCAGATGATACAGAAGCATATCACGCATTAAAAGACAGAAACCATGGGTAGAAGGGAATTTCCTCTCATTGGCAGATAGAGTAGATCCACAAGGCAATTTTGTTTTGTTATTCTCTCCCCATTATTTTGTAGGCTGGGCAAGAAAGGACAAAGTTTCCCAAGCTGGTTTAATGGGCAACAGGTGTTAGATGGGAACAGGATTTCAAAGTCCTGGAACTGATTGGGAAAAGCAGAAATGGAAGCAGGAAATGTGGCTTGAACTGTGGGACAGTAGTACTAAGAAAAGCAATACAAGTGAACAAAACACTGATCAATTCATTCAGGTACAGACTAAAAACTGGACTCCACAGGAATGGGAATCACACCCATAACCTCTGTGGATGGAAGGTATATAACTTCACACTAGCTGAGAAGCATCCCCAGGACAGTAAGGATTTTGTGTGTTTGTGAGAGAAAAAGAGTGAGAGAAGAAGAGGGAGAGAATAAGCGAGAAGGAAAATGAGAGGGAGAGAAAATTAGAGGGAGAATTCTGGCTCATGGAAAGTCAGTGGCATAATTTTCACTAAATCAAAGGAGCCAATGGTTTACCTGAAAAAAAATGAAATAACAACCTGGTCTGTATATGAGGAAAACGATTCATTTGAGGAACAGGTACTTTTGCTTCTTTATTTAGTCTAAATGAGGAGATAAAATTGCACCACTCTACTGTATTACTTATTAATGTGGGGTTTTTTTAAAACACTTTACTTTTATTTCTTCAGCAGGCTTTTAGAGGGCATAAGAAAGCTTCTAGGAGTTGTAAATGCATTGAGTGTTGCTCCAAGGAGACATAAGGAATTACATACGTACTTCTGCTTCAATAACTCCTAAAATAGTTGTCTTTCTTCTCTTTGAACCTGTACTGTGTTATTTTCTTTACAATGACCAATTTTATTTATTTTCATGGAGCCTAAGCACGGGTCACAATGCAATTCTGGGTTTTTTTTCATTTTTTCTCCCATCACTCATAAAAGCCATGCCTCACAGGAATAATTCTGCATCCCCTAGAGTATGGAAGTTCATCATGAAAACTGTAACCACGTACAAAGCACTCAAGTTTCCCTCCAACATTTTCAATTACAATTAATGAAAAAGGTTGAAAAAAGAAAAATAAAATAGAGAAGCCCAGAATGGTTTATTAAATAGCTGTGTGACCTTGATAATTAAAAATATAAATGTATTACAGATGACATTTCAGAGAATCACAGCTATAAAGATTTTGATAAATAAAATTAAAACAAAAGCAAAGAAATAATAGCAAGGAACTACATCCTACCTTTTTATTGAGGAGGTATTTTTGATATGCTACCTGCTATTAAAAAAATTTCCAACACCTTCCATTCTTCCTTTACAATTTTATTTTTCTAAGACAAGATTTTCAATGTTAAAAAAGAATTCGCAGACACTCTGTCCCAATTTCCCATTTCTTAATCCAGTAATTTCACTATGTAAAGTGTTAATCAAATCCTAGTTTTTGCTTCTTGTTTTGAGACAATACAAATATTTACAAATTATTGTTCTATTTCAGTTATAAATTATAAAGTACAGAGTCTCTATCAATACTTACTTATAAATGTAGACTAGTAGAACAATGAATACCATGTTTTTCCTTTGAGGGAAAGAAAGGAAGAAGATAGAAAATATCCCTACTGTCCTCGATCTTCTGCTTATTCGACTACAGTTTTTAGTAATGATGTTCTGTATGCTAAACATTTTTTCACCGAAGCAATTTAGAAAGGTGATTAATGAAAGATGTGGGCTGACCTTTCTTTTACTGTCATAATTTAGAGACTCATAAAAGTTATTACTCACTGCCACCACTTCAACAACTACAGTTTTTTAAAGTTTTTGTTTACACATTTTCTCTCCTGCAACCTAAAGATGGATCCAAATGATAAAATGGACAGCACTGTAAACATATGAATTGAGTTATACTCATGACAAGGGGAAAAGATTCAACAAGTGTCAGCATAATTCAAGTATGTAGGTGGAAAACAAAAGGCACATCTAATATTGGGCCAATATTCAAGATAATTTTGTTCTTAAATGCTATATAAGTCCTGAAAACAACTAGAGTGTTTTGCCAGAGGTGTTTCTTATCAGCATACTGTATTTCATGCAAACAGTATTGCAGTTTCTCTGTCAGACCCACACAAAGCAAGTGCTCTTTCAAAAATGGATTTTGCAAAATTCATTTAATGGCCTCAATACAGTGAATCTCAACTGCCTGAAACAAATGAATTTTAATTAAAATTCATCTGTTGCCTGAACATGTTTGCACATAAAGAGAGTAGTAACAACCATCTATAGAATAAAACTTAATTTAACAGATTCACAACTTACTGAAACTGTCAGCAAAGGGGAAAACAAAAAAAAATCGTATTTAGAAATTAATCTAAAAGGGCAGCACAGGTCATATAGAAATATTATGAGGCAGTAAGACTCCTAGAATAACACTGGCACCAGCACCCCTATTCCAGGAACCCTTGAACCAGACTCAGCAGACAACACAGAATTCATCTAGGTACCAAAACCTAGACACATCTAGAAATTAAGACTACATTTGCACTGAGTGCACACTGAAGAATGTTTGCAAAGAAAACCCTGTCATAGTTTAATCAATCATCAGGAGGGCAACAAAAACACATTAATAAATGTCAGAAGAATCAAGAGGAACATAGAAAATTTCAAGGCCATATTAGAATCTGTAGCCCCTATCACAAATGGCCCATTCACTTTTTGAAATTTTCAAACTATTTGAAGATAATTTACCCCTCATTTAGATATAGTTAAATATTTTTCATAGTCTTCTAATTCCAGGAAAAACTTAGCATAAAAAGAATAGAACACAAGTGCATAAAAGCAGAATGAAAATGCATTTCTGCGCTTGAAGGTCTCACCTGTAAATGCATTTAGCTCTTGATCTGCCAGTACAATTAATGAGCAATATATCCTCTTTTTTAATTTTACACAATTTTATGGGAAGATCTTTCCACTATTCTTCCATATTTATGACAACCTTCTGAAAGAATTCTTATTTTTGGGTCTATATTAATTAATTACTTCTACTCATTCCAAAGTGAACTGTAATCAGCAGGGAGCTCTTCAACATTCTTCAGAATGCTGAAATATCGAAAATACTTTAGAAAGTAACAATGTGGAGACCCGAGCTAGCCCTGACCTAATATCACAGTAAATATGGCTCTGTGGGACTTTCCACACATATTGTGAGTGTGTAACACCATGAGGACCAACACAAATCTTGGAAACATTTATCCAACACATCTGTGTTGTCACAGTGAGTCTATAGCCATCAAAAGAAACAAGACTGAGCAGTACTGCCATCTTCATTTAGCCAAGTCCCCATTACCTGGCAACACAGATGTAGCATCTCTAAATTTCCTTGTTACTGTAATATACCTAAGTATAACTCAGCTAGCTTTTCCTCTTCTGAAGAAGTATAATACACATCTCTTCCAGCTTTACAAGAAAAAAGGACCCCTAGATCAATCAAATATTGACCAAAAATACTGATTTAAACACACACACACACATAAAATTATTTTTTCTCTTTGAATTTCACATATGATGATTGATTCAGTCAGTATGTCTCTGGGCAATTCTCTACAAACAGCATTTAAGGATGCAAATGTTGGCTCAACAGTATTCTGTAACTCACAAAACTGCTGAGTATCAAAGTTGTTTCTGTGAGTGATTTGGTACCCTTTATACAAAACTGTAGCACAAGGCAGTAACTATGTGTAAGGACCCAATCTAATCTTAGCATTCAGTACTTTATAATTAAACGTCTGTGATTTTTTTCCTGGTAAGGAACACATTTTGCACCATGTTCACCTGGTTTCTTCTTTGAACCACCACTGAAATGAAGCAAGGCAATATAAGAACGGCTGGAAATTCTGCTGTACTGGGCTGTGCTTAGAGAGCAAGAAAGTTGCCATACATTTATGTACACAAGGCCCTTGTCTGATGAAAATCAATATTCCACCATTCAACTACCTGTTCCTGCGAAAGACAGCACCATTTTTACCCCTATCACTTCTTTTTTCCCTCCTCTGCATAGATGATCATCTATGTTGTTACTGCAGTTGTACCATTCTTTTTTACTCATTTTCAGTTATGTTTATGAACTCACAGTATTTAACAATAACTTCTAGTCATGCTTCTTTTTTTCTGAATGTATGTATAAATTATTTTAGGCAAGCACCTATATGGATGGATGCAGTCAAAGCCAAACTCATATGAAACCTATGCTCCAAGTCTCAAGCCTGTGCTGCAGTCAAAAATGCTAACACTGACTCAGAAGCTGTCTCAGAGGAGCACAGCTGTTAGCACAAAGCTAACAAGTCCTGCTACTTACCACATGCTTAGTCTTTTTGTGTTTCAAAGAACAGTATTTTCTAGCTTTACCTTATAGAGGAAACGCTGTCAAAAAGAAATGGTAGAGAACTGAGAAACAAGACTTAATTCTACCCCTGTTTTGCTACTGACTGAGGAAAAGCTAAGCTACTGATTCACATCACATCATTTGTCTGCTTTATTCATTTACGCTATAAGCTCTTCAAGGCAGGGAATCTCTCCTGCAAACTGTTGCAAGGAGCTCCTTCACACAAGGGGACTCTGGGTTCTCCAAGAAAGATGAAGTCTGTATTAATATAATACTACTGCTATTATCAGTAGTAAGTTTCGAATTACTTGCAGTGAGCTAAATCGTTTATCAATACATACTACAGACTCTAGTACCAGAAGCTTTGTTAACTAATTTTGCCATTCCCTGGGGCAATGACAATACTATAAGCAGTCACCTCCTGTTAGAACACTTCAAGGTCCATGATATGCAGGTACCTCCTGTTTATTCTGTTCTTCTTTCCACCTTAGGACTGCTACAGGAAGATCTTTCCACTATTCTTCCATACTCATGACAACCTTTTAAAAAATTCCTGTTTCTGGGTCTATATTAATTAATTACTTCTACTCATTCCAAAGTGAACTGTAATCAGCAGGGAGCTCTTCATCATTCTTCAGAATGTTTAGCACACTTAAGTGACACTGTTTGCTAGGCTTTTAGGAATCAGCTTATTGCTCTAATTCCTTCTTAGGAGATTCAAATCTGCAGGTCTCATTCTTCATCCAGTCATTACCAATCTTTGCTTCCATGGCTCTAATTTCACTACTTGTCCCTTAGTCACTAGCTCAGATATTGATCTCGCCTGTGCACAGTAGAATCTGTGTCTAATCTTCCTTTCCTTTTTCAAGGAAAAAAAACACTTACCTGCTGTACCAAATTAAATGTCTCCACACATATTTCACTTCTATCCCTCCTACAATTTTTTTTTACTGTTGTTGTTGATATCAAATTAGTTATTTAAGATCTTGACTTGGCACTTTCTTATAATAATTTCTCTTCAACATCTCTCTATTCCAGCTTCACTTATTTTTTACAAGTCTCAGCTACCAGGAAAGATTTTTCCTTCTCTCTAAACAGAAAAACAAACATGGCTTTCACATTCTCAGTTATGTTTTGTATTGGCTGCCTGAGATTCTAAGGTAACTGTCAAGGCAAATCTAGTTCTTCTATGAGCTGTGAAACCAATAAAGTTTGCTGTCCTAGAGTGTTTCCTATATCCCTGTCCCATACTCCTGCAATTACTACAGCTTTTCTCATGTTCTCTATAATCTCATTATCTGTAGTACCATCGGTTCTTTTTCCTGACCTCTAGATTCAGCCACAGTACTTTGAGCAAATAAGTTCAAAAGTAATTTATGAAAAATGGGAGGACAAAATGGTTTTATCAGAAATTCTATGCTATTGTAAAATAAAATAACTTTAAAGCATCAGCTGAGTAGAATTTTTCTTATTTTGCATCCAAATCCACCGATCTAGAATACATGACTTAGTTAATTTGCTCATATGTGATGTTAATTGTGAAACTACAGATGCAACATAAATGCCAGCAGTTGGTATTTCAATAGCACCCAAGTGTTTACTAGCTTCTTATGCAAAAAACCCAGACAGCTTACCACAGGAAACCAAACACCTCAAATACTCAACCCTTCTTCTTGTGTTGACAAATTTCCGGGATAAATAAATATACACAATTAGAAGGAAAAAAAAAAAGGTAATGCAGCAGCAAAGTAGAATACATTCAAATATCAAGAATAAAAGTGTAGTTGGTACATGCTGATGATATTAATCATTGCAATATTTAAGACACCTAAACACACAAGGATGAATTGTACCATTTGCAACAGCTTTTGAATTTCCTCTCTGATGTAGAAACCAAGAGTCAAAGCAATGAATCTAGATCCAGTTTACTAAATAATAAAAAGTCTTGACTAGACATGATAATTATGATAAAACAAGGAAATTACATTATCACGATGTCTGCATATCCAGAACACAACTTTTAATTTACCCTGGCAACAGACTGTATGTTGTAGTCATCAACAAACTTGGTTGCAAGTGTCAAATTGGGTTGAAAATCTGTGTTTCATGCTGACACAAAATAGCAGTAATACCAACACCTGCAGGTTGCCAGGAAAAGCAGAGTGGTTCAGAAGCTTCTGACACTCCAATCTAGTAATTGGCAGATGACAACGTCTACAATTCATATGATTGTTTTTTATTCTTACACTTTTATATATATGTTTTCACATATATGTGGAGCACACTGCAGGTATGCATCATCACAGCTGATGCACTGGAGACTGACAGTAATTTACATTTCTACACCTTCTTTTGTGTGCTGAACTCCCTAAAGCCCTTTCCAAATCAACAAATAAGATACCCAAGGAGAAACAGTGATAGGTCATCAATACAGTACTGACTTTCTGTACTCAGGCTTACCAGCCACTGTGAGTACAATATGCCTGAAATATGAGCACAAATTATACTGAATAGTTCTGCATGTGAGGGATCTTTTATGCAATCACCTGCACTACTACAGTTTGTATCTGCAGTTCTTTCATATCACTGTAGAAGGATAGCAATTTTATTAAATCAGTATTTGCACTCTGCTGAAAGGCCAGTAGGTTTCCCCAAGTTTCCTAATTGTCTTAAATGTGTGGTCTTATGCTAAACTGTGGCTATTGGAGTGAACTGCCAAATGCACACACAGGCTAAACAAAACTATTTATAAAGCAACTGCAGCTGCATTGGTAGGAGTAGAAAATAGTTGATAGAAAGATGAAGTAGTTGAAAGATAGATAGCTGAACCTATCTTTCAGTGCTTCTTACTGCTCGCTACAGATTAACAGCCCTCTGCATTTACTGAAGAGAATGGTTCGCTAACCTCCAGGAGCTGAAATTCAGATACCTACTTACAGCTGCTCTTCTGTGCTTCCTACTCCTTTTTTAGCTTCACACATTTATGAGTTCAGTGGTTTGGAGAACACTTTTGTGGGCTTTCTGATCTGGAACCACCCCTCCAGCATCACACACACCTGTGCAGGCAAAGCAGCACATGGTGCAGCAGCAGCTGTGTAGCTATCCTCCAGGGGTCACAATTGGGTTACAAATTCTGTAAAATGTGATGACTGTGCAGCCTGATTTAGAGCAATTTATTCACATCCTTCTTCATTAAGATTCAAATGGAAGAAGTAAGATAGAAATTGAACAGATACAGAAATTGTGCATGGCTTTCTTCTGTAGTCAGTAAATATTTATTCACTAGGCACAGCGCTCTCATGCTCTCTCTTTCGTATTCTCTCTCTTTCCCTACCCTTCCTGCTTGCTGTCTTAATGCATAATTAAGAAGGTCAGAATTAATGAAGCAGTGTGGAGTAAAGTTCAAGGAATCCCCAGGCACTATTTATTTTATTAGATCTCAGGCATGAACATCAGATTGGCAGCATTAGAGACAGAGGCAGTGTAGCTGGCAGCAGTCCAGGCAAAAAAGCTACCAAGGGGTTCTTACCTGCAGTGTCAAGTCATTGCTGAGCTCCCTCCCTGCAAAAATCACTCGCAGCTGGTCAGCTGGAACTCCCTGTCGCTGGGCAACTGCCTCCTTCAGCTGGAGGATGCTGGAATCTGAACCAACCTCCACGGGGAAGCCATGGCTGGAGTTGAACCTGACAAATACTGAACAAGAGAAAAAAGATGTTTTTAAGCAAGGAGTTCTCATGACATGTTTATACTAGAATGATTTATACTAGAATGATGGTGAGAGGCTTACTCTTCAATTACAGGAAGCATTTAGTATTTTCAGAGAAAAGCTGTTAATACTCCAGTGTGGTATTTTTAACCCCCTCATGGAATAGTTAGTGACCAATAAATAAAACCCATGTTTTTCCCCCTTGGCAGTATTAGAAATTACATACAGCATTTAGAATCAAAAGAAACCCAGCTAGGCAGCCGTCCAAGTAGTTGCTGGCTGGCATAATAATTTTAAGTTCAGTCCTAACCCTCACAAGCACAGGGCACATGCACTTCCTGTGCCCCGGTGCACCTCCCCAACACATATAACAAATAAATGCAGGAAACTGAGGTATGCTCTGTAGCCAAAATACATTAAATTAAACAAGGGAAAACAATTCCTTGTTACAAGGTAAAGCACAGTCTTACAGACTGTATGCTTCCCACAAATAGAATCTTGATTTCTATGAAAGGGTGTTCTGGAGATAACTGTGCAAGTTGTATATTCAGACTGTTCAGAAGAATCAGGGGAATTTGAGTTTTATTTTGATTATGGTTTGGAGACGAAAGGAGAACATATATGACAAAAAGTAGTTACTGTCAATGACAAATAAACATTTTCCATCTTTCCGGGAACATACCGTGGTCAATTGTAAATAAAATTATCCATGCCAATAGCAAAATATATAGTTAAATCAATGGGGATTATACTTGTTTAATATCCTACACTATGACTATGTCTATATATATGTCTATATATATTTTAAGATATTTATATAGGTATGCTCACATACACCAATAAAATGCATACATGTGTATCTCCAAAGAGCTCTTCCTCACTAATACTTAACCCTCTTTCTCTTTAGTCTTGCAAAAGCCAATGCTATTGGTTTTGGAAGTGAAAACAAACAAACAAACAAACAAACAAACAGAGTTTGCAGATGCAGTGACTGCAAATCAAATGTGGTGGAAAAAGGAAAGTGATTAATAAAAGAAGTATAAAAAAAAAGCACAATTTAAATTAATTGCACTGTGGTATCTATGTATTTACTGTATAAACCCAATACACTTACTGGATATGTTAGTCAAGTTTGACATCAAAAATCCCAAGCCCTTCTCTCAAATAAATTTATTTTTATTCAGTTACAACAGGTATCTCCTCCTCCCAATGTGCATGAGGTATCAGAAATTTAGTGTCACAATTCTTACCACAAGCAAACATGGGAAATGAGTGTGAGTGCATAATTTTGCACTTCACAGAAGTCTGATAAGCAAACTCAGAAAAAAATGCTAAAATGCCAAATTTGCTTGTGGGAAAAATCTAAGCCACAAATATTTTGCCCTTAAGCACTTTTATTCTATTAGATAGTCTGCTGTCCAATAACTCTTTTTAATGTAAAAGAACAGAAGAGACTTTTGCTCACTTGCACAGAGCATAAAAAGATTGAATACAAACATTCAGTCTGTTGAATAAAACCAGAATTTCATTAATATAATATTTCAAGCTCTCTTTTTAGGAAAAGTAAACTTACTTTCTTTTTGACATTTCACCTCAATAAATAAATAATCAATACCAAGTTGATATTCTTAATGACACACGTTATTCAAGAGATCACAGGTGAAGTTGTGCAGACAATCCGGACCTCTTCTAAACAACATATGTGTTGAAAAGATTCAGAACTTAAAGTTTTTCCTCTGGAATTTAAATAAATATTGACTTTACAGGAGATAAGAGAATTTACCTGAGACCTAAACTGTTGGCAGAAATCCAAAAGAAATAAACAGAGTTACTCAGACACAAGTACATGGGGCAGGTGTGTACGGGAGTTGCAGAATTTCAGTGAAGGTTGGAAGAAACCTTGGGGGCAGGGATTCAGCAGCCTGTCTTCTTTGGCAAGTGATATCAACAGTTCCAAAGCTTTAATCCCCTTTGTTATTAATCCAAAAGCTTTTCCACTTCTTAATGGAGAAGATAAGTGTAGAATATTGGAGAAGCATAGGCTTTGCCTGTGAACAAACTGTGAAGACACAGCCTTGATACAGAGAACCAGAGCAAGGGACCTGTGGCAAGAATGAAAGGAAGCTGTAGAGGGCTTTACATTGCTTCAAGCACAACACAAATTTCCTTTTTAGTTTTGATATAAAATAGACAATTCTTTTTCTTCCTAAAGTAATGAATTGCACAGTCCTGTTTTGCAGCACAGCTAAGAAAAGCTATAATATAAATGTATCATTTGTGGAAAAAAAGAAAGCACATATTTAAAATTTAAGATCTTAATCAATAAGTTCTAATTCCTCATTTTTCCTATGGACACAAAAAAGAAAAAAACATGGCACAAAAGTTTAACCTATAGACAGTGTAAAGTATAGGATTTTTTTTAAAGTCCTTTTTCTACTGAGGTCAGGCAAGAAGACCTTTGAAATGTTAATTTCCTAAGATGGGGGGGGGAAAGAATCTTGTGACAATATCTGTCTGTGTTGATCAGATCCTCTTTGTCTCAGCACGACTTGAGAACACAACTCTTCTTAGTTTAGACTACTTCACACTTGAAAGTATTACCCCTTTTTAAATTTTTCGCATAGACTGTGATTAATAATTCATCCAATATAGCTAACCAGCTTAGTACAGATTAAAACCAGGAGAATTCACAGAAAGAGTAAGTAAAGCAAGAGAAAGGAATCGAGACAACATAAAATAATTGCCTCTGATAAAGTAGCGTAGAAATATTTTGAATTCTATTACCACACAACTGTGTATCACCTTTCAAGACACAGGATGAAGGCAGCTGTTCCAAGTATCTTTTTTATTTCAGTGAATAAAATAAAAACACATAAACAATATTTTTCATATCCCTGGGGATTCTGCATCTTCATCATACAAGATATTGTTCTAGTCTTTTAATCTCTGGACTCAATTAGTATTAAATACCTTTGCAGACACTTTATAAACCCCAGTCAATATCAGTTGCTGCCTGGAATTTTTACAACCTAAATTGTAGAAATGCAACTGTAGGATATATGCAGTATGAGAAATTAGCAGCAGAGCACAAGATAATGGGATGGCACTAAATGTTATTCCACAATTTTTTATTGTTATTTTCTGGTGCTAGGGGAACTAAAAAAAGGGCAAGAAGCAAAGAAAAAGACTAAAGAGAAACAAAAAATGGAAAAGTATGGGTTGATGATACTCTGCAAGCTGAGGCCAGGACTGGAAAGGAATAACTTGTTATCAGGCTTGTATTACACAACTAGTCAGTACGTGTTAATGAAACTCCAGTCAAAAGGTGCAACTTTGTGCAAGGTTCTTTGACTTACCACAGCAATTTAAGCAGCCTGGAAGTGATGTGGTCCTTTTCTTCACATATCTGTGCATTTAGGCTCTGCACTGAAATAAGAGACCTTCCCAACACCGTTACTTCCCAGGAGAACTGGAGAGCAGGGTGGTTCAATCAGCTCCACTTTAGTTTCTACACTACTTGCACTACATCAAGTCCCACTTTGGAGGCTGTCACTGTTACAAAGCTCTGGTCAACTGGCTTGCCTGATTTTTTCCTTGATATAAATACGTGATAAAATCTCACAGCCATTGGAATAATCAGTCGCATAGGAATTCATGTATCCCTTTCATCAATTAGCAAAAACATCCTTAGCACTCTCCAAGAAAACTCTCAAACAGATGTCTTTTCAAAAGTTGCCAAATTCCGACAATTTGAAGCCAAGCTGAGATAGTAGGATCCTGAGTCCTGATGCCCTTGCACTGAACATTCTGCCAAAAATTCCCTTCTTTAGAGAAGGAAATCCAACTACAGAAACTCTGCTTTCTACACAAGGAGGGAGATGGTGTCTCAGATATAAATGATTTCACACATTTCAGTCTGTATGGCTAAAAATCACCAGCTTGAACACGACATAATGATGAGGGGGTTGCCGTTACAGCTATCAATGCATTGGTATGACATTTTCCTGTAAAAATGCCCTGGTGTGTGTTGTGCACCAGGTCCAAAGCAACAGGTATATGCAATGAAGTTAACCCTGACTTAATGCATTACCACTCACTGCTGAGCTATGGTAACTGGAAGGATTAGGTCTCCTCCATCACCGCATTTGTGAATTAAAATTATGCACATTAATGTTAGCCAACTTTACAGCTGCAGCAGAAAAAGAGCCTACACAGGCATTAAGTGGCAACTCATTAAGCTGGAGTAATTTGCTTGCTTCTGATCATTTGTAAATTACCTTCACCAAATGAATGATTTTATGATGTAGTCACACAGAGCAATGTAGTAATCTAAAATAAACAACATCTATAAAATCTCATCCTTGGTGAAAGGAATAGACTCTCAGGAAAACATCTTTACTGCTGGCTAACACAAAATGAGTATCATAAAATAATGTTCCTTGATCTTCAGGTCATATTTTAAGATTGATATTTCTGATGGTTTTATTTACTTTTGAAATAAAAATAACAAGTGGCTTTTATTCAAACTACTATTTAGGGAAAGCAAGACATTATTATCCATAAATTCTAAATATGTACCAGATAACAGCTTTCTACAAAGTTATGAGCAGCACAAAAAGGGTGAGTAGGGACAGGAGATTCACCTACATCACAAGATTTAGGGGCATCATATTAAATTTACATGAGCCATGTTCAAAAGAGGCAAAAGCACTATGTTTGCCCACACTACTAGCAGCAGGCCTTCTGGACAACTCTGCCAGAGAAGTGGTAGATGCATGATGTATGAATTTGGCTCAAGTGGAGGAAAGAAATGGGCAGTTTCAGGCAGCTCAGTAATCTCTATACTGGAAACAAAATAATAATATACACAAGTATGTAATAAATAGGTCATATGTAGGTTTTGAGCTCAGAAAAGCAACACCTTTCAGTCACATGCTGAGCCAAAGAGGAACTTATGACTTCAAGGAAAGTAAAATGTAACAGGTACAATCACACAATATTTTTCTCCCCCCTCATTTTTAGGAAAATACATATTATGCTCCTGTCATTTGAGTTAAAAATAGTTGGAAGGGCATCAGGGAGAAATATCATCTATGCCTGCCCTCTGGTCTTTCTTCAGAAGGGTCTCTGCTTATGCTGCTGGAGAAAGTAATACATTTACAGTGGATTTTTTTACAGGGGTTGAACAGTTTCTTCTGAAGAAGAGTGCTCTTCTGTAGATGAGTCTGTCCTGGGTTTGTATTCTATACACATGTTGCAACAGAATGTAATACTGAGTAACAAGCAGGCAGGCTAACAGTTTTCTCCTCACTTTTCATGCTACCAAGTAATCCAAACCAAGAACAGAGGCAAATAAAAAAGACAAGAGCTCAGCACTAGCCCCTTTTTTCTCCAGAGCTATGTGTGCACATGCAGTTGCTTTCTTCTATTCCACTGAGGCAATTTTCAAACTCAGCAATTCTCACAGTAACCTAATTTTGTGGTAGGAAGCATGCCTTTTAATCCAAGACACATGCTAAATTGGTCCAGTAAATGGTTTCCTGTGATTAATTCACTCAGTTTTACTATTCTCTTTAAGCTGGCAGAATGCATAGCTAGCTAACTCAACACTACAATTACGTTGGCATTTCCTTTATAAGTCTCTTTAAAAATGCTACTTTCCTAGCTATTTTCAACCTGATTTACTGGCTGCTTATGTCAGCACCAAGCTGCCATGAACTTCCTTGATACAGAATCAACCTAAATTCATGTTTCATTTTAAACAGATGCATACTGTTCTTTAATGTGCTGGGATATGGATAAGAGTCTTTCAATTCTACATATTTCAAGCCATATGCTACAGCTTTCTGTATTTATAGGAAGTATTATACTTAAAAATAAAATGTATACTCTTGCAGCTTTTAAATTACCCTGTCCTGTGAAAGAATGGGTCCATATTTTTGCAAAGACAGCATGAGTGCAATGAAATTCATAAGAGGGTCAGAAAATCTGAAGTAGGACATACTGTAAGAGTTTTAAGGCTGTAAAGGGAATTCTCAAGGTGAACACTTCAGAAGGGAGATTCCACCATTTTAACAGTTACACTTATTTGCAGTTCCACATGAAATTTAATATAATATTCTTGTAGCACGTACATACATCTAAATATCAGAAGCATTGCTGGACAGCTGAAGTTCCACTCAAACAAATGTTGGATAAATATGGCAGCTGTCACACTTGACTAAGGAAGGAGATTTCTCACCTTGTGAAGTATATTAGGTGCTCAGTATAGAACAAAACAAGTATAAAAAGGTATAAAATCCACATTATAATTTGGATGAAAATGGCATATATATCATCGGACTGGCTATGTAGAAACAGATTAGTTCCAAACATAACAAAAAACAAAAGTCCCAGAGAAAACATATCTACATATCCACCTACTGCCATGGAAAAGTTTGGTTTCACTTTATTTCATTTTTACAAGAACTATGACAACACCAAGCCAAAATTCCAGCAAATAAAAATTTTTACAGGCCTGTTAGGCCCAAGACTGCAGGCTGTACAGCTACTCCATGGCTGGATGCTGTACAGCGAATGCATTGCTTGAAGGGAGAAGCTGAGGCTGGCTGCTCTGGAGAACAGAATATGAACAGGGCTTCTTCCCTTGGTGTTTGCAGATCTAATGTCAGCTTTTGAACGTCCACATTTCTTTGCTTTTACTCATCCCATTAGAGGGGATGCCAATCTTATTACAATGATGTCCTGATTTGTTTGAAAAAGCATGATGGGTAAATTAAATTGATTTTCTTTATTGAAAACTTCATTTTAACGCTATCTTCTGCCACCTCTTTTTATCTTACGTATCTTTCCATTTTATCAATTTACTGATAAATAGTTCTTGACTAGCAGAAAAATAAGGGTTGATGTTCTGGGATGGTCCAATCCCTGCCCTTCAACTTTAAATGCTAACCTCACCCTACTCCTTTGAAACTTTGGGCAACGTTTTTCCTCCCCCAAGACCTCTTTCTTACAAGTCAAACTATGGCAGTGGCAGAGCAGCCTGAAGAGACACAACCAGGGAGTGCACTGGGGACACCCCCAGCCTTGACTGTCCCTGCCTGGCTTCCCCAAGAGCTCCACACTCGGCCCATGGCCCCTGGGGTCACAGTCCCTGCCTCAGCCACACCATTTCTGCAGCAACTTGGAGTCTACCCTGATGGGTTCAAGTTAAAATCTTAAGGCAAAATTACATCTGTTAAGGATGTAATGTAAAGATGAGTTAAAGATCATAAGTAATTACACTAGCTTTAGTAAAACTACCTTAGCTGGCAGTACAATTTAACCTCTTAAATCAAAAGAGAACTGCAAAATGACGGGCATCCAAAGAAATTTACAATTGTGTCACAGGAATGCATACCCAGCTTTTCTTCTTGTAAAAGAAGAAGAAACTTGTAAAAATAGAAGTTCTTGTAGCTAAGCTTGAAGATTTACCATATATAGAAGATAATTTTCTCCCTCTTGAGCTTTTCAAAGCTCTTCCCACCCTTGTTTGTTTGGTTTCTTTTAACATCTACTTTTCATATCTATCTCACAGCCAAATAACAAGCACCTCTGAGTCCTTGACACAACAAAATACCCAGCAGTCTGAGAGGAAAAAAACATATGGCCCAAAATGACTGCAAAAATAGTCTGACATTCCTACTATAAAACTGCTAGTTAGCAGGAAAAGAGAAACACCATTTCAAATATCAGTGACACACAAGAATCCTAAAAACTCACTATATTGTCTGAATACACACACACACACAGAAATTTATCAGGCCAGTTTAAAATTTACACAATGTATTCATTTACAATCTTCCCTTAAATGTATTTACTGTATTATTTTATATATATATATATGTTTAAACCCCTCAATTCAGGTGCTGTTAGTTCATCACAAATTCTACTCACTGAGCAGACATAGACATGAGTCTTGCTAAAATAAGACTATAGGCTCCAAATCATAAAAATGCTTACTGGGCATATGACTCAAATACTATTACAAAAATGAAAAGTTAAAAAACCCCAAAAAATGAAATGCCAAGACACAACAGGAGGTCTCTCAAGAGACTGAAAAATGGTGATGTATGCAGTATACAAACTGTGAGATATGTGTAGAATATGATGGGATGAAAATTGTGAGACATTTCACATACAAGGAACTTTGCTTCCGTTTTGTTGTTTGGGTTTTTTTAAACCTGAAAGCATGGATACATTATATATAAGCACAGCAAATAGTGAAGACCATGTGGGGCTATGCTGTGGTATAAATGTACTGAATAATTTTCTTGCCATTTTACCCATTCTCTGCCAATCTGTTTTACTGGATTTACCTTTACTGTCCAACACATCAGCAACTTTGAGGAAGATAAAATTATTTCTCTCTTGGTTACATCTAGGTCCATAGATGGTGCAAACTTACATATTTCAAGGCTTGCAGGTTTATAGTTTCAAGGCATATTTCACAAAATAGCTAAGAAACAATAAGGTGTTTTTAAATTAAAGACTAAGATATCTATATAAAGTAATTCAGTAAATTTAGAAATGGAGGCTTCATAATCTGAAGTTTTAGCTTACTGTCATGGTAGATCAAAATGTCATAAATATCAGAATATGAAAACTGTTTATCTAGTTAGGTCATAATTCCCCTGGAAGAGCAGTTTCCCCTGCCACATGCACTGAAGCCAAAAATTTTCTGGGCATCTATAATTTTGAGAATGCCAAATAAAGAAAATGATTCAAAATATTTGCTATGTCAAAAGCAAGATACACATAAATTAAAATGTGAAATAACAGATGAATTGATGATGACAGGATGAATCTGTTCCTTCTTGCTTGTTTTAAAACAGTTTTTAAGTTAAAAAATCCATTCCATTAGATCAAAATTATCACATTTCCCAAAAAAAATTTTCCCATAAGCTCAGAATGCAAATTCAAAGAACTCTGAACAAGGCATGAAGTTAAAGTTTCTGAACAAGGAGAAAAATAAATCTGTGTTTGATTACATGTAATTCTCTATGCATGGGCTATTTTTCATTGGAAAAGCTTAAGCTTTGTGAGAGGCAGCTTGTACAGGCTACACTGAACATCCAACCTTTGTGAATGGGTCGCATTCCAAAACGTTTCTCCATAGCTCCACAATTCTCTTGCAAAAGTGCTGCTTGGCACACCTTATAACAGTGGGTGGAAGACAAAAATGCACCATCATTTCTGTGAGGCATGTGAGGTGCAATATGGTTTGAAAGAGAGGAGTTGTTCTTAACTTGGTATGGTTTTAAAGGCTGACTGTGCTGACCAATTATTTCAGCTTGCTGAAGAAAATGTGGTAGACTGGCATTAGGTTATTATTTTGGCCTGTGTGCTGTGTTTCCATTGGCCCTTGGTAGGAGGAATCATGCTAGAAGAGTAACTTAGTTTTCCATGTGTTTTTTCAAGACGTATTTTAAAGCCTGCAAGAATGGACAGACATTTTTTTCGGAAAAATAAAACAAGTTCTTCATTTTGACTACGAATATTCCCAGAAGAAGATCCATTTCAATGTCACGGACACCTCAATACTTCTCAAGATTTCCTTTCCTTCTGTCTTTCTGACAAACGCAGGCAGCTGCAGCCCATCACTCCCTGTACCAGTGTATTTGTCAATTAGTTTGAAGGAAATCACCCAGCACAAAAAAGCAGCGCTTATGATCAGACAGGAAATTATAGCCTATTATGCAATTTTATTCTTGTCTGAGATTGACTGCACATCAAAGGGCCACTCAGCAGCAGCCATTGATACTTGTTAAGGTAAAAATAGTTCTGCAAAAGCAGATGGTGGAAGCAGACACCAGAACATCAGAAATGCTGAGTCTGAGTATAGTATACTTTAGAAGAGCCTTTTAGAAATGAACCAAAAGGATTTTAACATGTAATGTTCCTTCACAGTGTATTGGCATTACAAACACTATGGTGTTTTCAGACACAGTGGAAGCCTGCCAAATCCTAATCACAGTTTTCCCTCACCCTATTTAGAGTGGTATGGGCATCGGTACCTGTAAATAGGTAACTTTTTTCACAGCGTTTGCTCCATGCACAGACTTCATCAGTATATGAATTAAGAGTATTAATAATTCTGTATGCAAATAACCTCACTGAGCTCAATAAGACTTCTAACATTTTTTTTAAATGATTAGGGATAAGATGATTGTGACGTATAATGCCAACATGTCCATCCAGTAACACACTTTTAACACCTTATGAACCCAATTGTGTCAGCTTAGGCAAGCGATAAATGTGAGACAAGAATAAAATCAGAACAAGATTTATTTAAATAAAGCCATTAAATATTTTAAGCCAATCATCCAGCTGAAAGCACACCTTTGTAGTGGCATGTGGGAGCTCTGAATAATGACTGAAATTAAAAATTAAATACCATGGAAAGCTAAAGGGCCAAAAAAATTACAGAAATATCTAATTTGGTCAGATATTTAGAAAGGTATTTTGAGGAACTTAGCAGCAAAATAAAATAGCATAAGAAGAATAGGACTGATGAACAAAAATTGCTTGTTTAAACTGTCTACGTCAGGCATTAGATATAAATGTGTGACAATGTTTTTGTAATCCTCATTGTAGACACGTAGAGTAAAATTTGGACATATTTATTATAATAAATTATTGTCCTCTACAAAAAAACCCAGCGCTTTTCTTTAGGTTCTCTTCCCTCCAATGAATTAAACATAAATTATACAGCTGGATCACAACTGAACAGTTAATAATTCTCAGATAAAAAAATATATATATTAATTATGGAAGAAGAAAGATACATTAGTAACAAATATATATTCAAAAGACTTTGAACTATTATGTATTTATGATATACATATGCTGGTAATTGCAAAATGGCAAATATTTATCACAGATGAATTCCTTATTTTCTTTATTGAAAACCCCAGAACACCTAGCATATGTCTCATGATTTCCAGAGAATTAATATAGGTGATTTTTATGGGGAGGTTTCTTTAAATTTGCCAAAGACACTGTTATTAACAATGCATCCGGAGTAAGATTTTTTGTGTGATTAATGTGGCTGAAAGAGCAACAGCAATTAACTGTTACACTGTGTTAGTGAAACTGTTTCCTTGCCATGATAAACAACTTTTATAAGGATATTATTTACAATAAGCAGAGAAACCAAGAATTGTATTGAATCAAATTTAAAAGGGAATGTTAACTTTCCCCAGCATCCAGCTTTTCTGAAGCCAGCTTTTTAACGTGCTTTTCATTCCCAAGCCTTACTGGCCTACTAAGAGGCAAGAAGAACTAGAATCCTAGAAGTTTCTGTCCTCCACAAGTGAAACAGAATAATGCGAAAGAAATAGAATAATGAAGTTAAGAGAGAAAAAAATGGAAGCAGAAAAGCAATAGATAAGATGATGACAAAAAAGGCTTTTCCAGAATTAGAATCATAGAATCAAAAATTGAGTTGTAAAGGACCTTACAGTCATTTACTTCTAACCCTCCTGCCATGGGCAGGGATGCCTTCCACTTCCAGGTTGCTCAGAGCCCCATGCAGCCTGGCCTTGAACACTTTCAGGGATGAGGCATCTACAGCTTCTCTGGACAACCAATTTCAGTGTCTCACCACCCTTGCAGTAAAAAATTTCTTTTTAACATCTAATCCAAACCTACTCTTGCTGTAAGGCCATTCCCCCTTGCTCTGTCCCTACATGCCCTTGTAAAAAGTCCCTCTCCATGTGTGTTGTAGGCTTCCTTCAGGTACTAGAAGATTGCAATTATGTCACCACAAAGCCTTCTCTTCTCTAGGCTGAACAAATCAAATTCTATCAGACTTTTCTCACAGGAGAGGTACTCCATCCTTCTGATAACTTTGTGTCCCTCCTTCTGTACTCACTCCAACAGGCTGATGCCCTGGGGATCCCCGAGCTGGATGCAGGTGGGACCTCACCACGGCAGAGGGACAGAATCCCCACCCTCACCCTGCTGGCCACACTGTTCTGCATGCAGACCAGGATGCAAATGGCTTTCTGGGCTGCAAGTGCCCATTGCTGTGTCCAGCCTCTCATGCACCAGTACCCCCAACTCTTTCACCCCATGGCTGCTCTCATCCCCCAGCCTGTCTTGATACCAAGGGCTGACCCAACCCAGGTACAGCACCTTGCACTGGGTCTTGTTAAACATCAAGAGGTTCCCCATCCTTCAGGTGTGTCAATAGCACCACTCAGCTTGGAGTTATCTGAAAGCTTGCTGAGGGTGCTAGAGAGGACCTACAGTCAGTGCATTATTTTGGGAATAAAACTGAGTGGCCTCCATTTTCTCGTGTAATATAGGTAACTCCTGAAGCAGCACAAAGCTCGTCTTTACTCCAGGCTGCATCAAAACAGAAGCTTCCAAAGAATCCCTAACTCACACTACAACTAAGGATACAGGATGGGTATCTGTAGAAAAGGATACATTCCAACATTTTTCCTTTTCATGCTTTTCTTAGCTATTCAATGAAAAGTGTATGTTATTATTTTTTAAGAACAGAGAATAGAAGGAAAATAAAAAACAGCACAGGTAAGAGACTGCGATCACTTCAGTGGAAGACCACATGCAAAACTGAGTCCATGTTTCACCTGCTACATGTTTCACCTTTCTGTTCCCTGCCACAGGTCATATATTTTACAAAGTTAAATTTTTCATGCAAAAGATCCACAGGGAATAGTCAATACTAAAAATTTCAAAAATTCATTCAATAAAAGTTGTATAAACCAATAAAAAGCTTAAAAATGTAGTTCTACAAAATAAGCCTGTATCATTTGCCACAGCAATGAACAAAAAAATTAGTCTCTTAAAACTTGCAGGAATATTAAATTAAAGACATACACAAAAGGACATCGATACAAATATTAGTCTGAAATACTCTGGCAACATCAACATTGCTTCAGCAACCCTCCTGAAAATGTATGAGCTTAGGTGAAACACATTAGAAATGGTTAAATACTAAGCAAAGATTATGTGGTAGTTCCTTTATGAGTCATTTACTCATATGCAAACACTGCCTTCATATACATGCACTGTAAATAGATATACACATATAACATGCAAATTGTGCATGCATATATAGCTCCTAAGAAATGGGAAAGTTTCAACAGTCTGATTATTATGAAAAAGGCTAAAAGTGAAAACAATCACAAAAAAGAGCTGGAAAAACCTTGTTTTTCTGGATTTATGAAGCTTCACATCCATAATTCAGCTACAAAGTTTATCCCACCATCTATATGGACTGGCTCCCTTCTTCTGCAGTGATGGTAACTGTAGGAGACCTAGGCACTCGTTTTTGGCAACACTCAGTCTGACTGCATCAAATCTAGACCTAACTGTTAAGGGATTGTTGAACCACAAGAAATTGTTGCTCTTGGGAGCAACACCAGCAGCTGTGTGGAGCAAGATGGAACACACAAGGCTAAAATCCAAATGCTAAATTTTCCTGAAGACTTTTGGGTGATATGGAGAGGGACCAGATTATTTTAGCCCCATATGCAGTTCATGAAATCACCAGTACTAGATGTTTATATGTCACTAAATAACACAAAGAGAAAAATGTTTGGATCATTTTGACATTTCCATTAAATCTCCATTTTACCACACATTTTAAGAACCAGTATATGATAGAAAAAAAAAAACATGAGACAAAGAAAATGTGATTAAAAGAAGAAAAAAGAAAAATAAAAAATGTGAGAAATCCTTTTATTTTAAAACGGGGGCCAAAATCAATACAGCTGATATAATATCAACAATCCTGACCCCATGAACCACCCTCCAAGAATACCAGGGGATCAAGAGCCACAAGATTCATCCTGCATGCTAGAGAGACAGACCTAAAGGCTGTGCTGAGTGTGCTGTAGTCCAACAGAAGGACATTAGAGTAGCTTTCCAGGGGTTCAACTTTTATTCAACTACAATGATGTTATTATTGTTTTTATTTTTTTGAATATAATATTTATCTAAAAAAAAAATCACCATCTCTTTTTTTTAATCTGATCTTTCTTAGACTTAAAGCATCCACAGCGATTTCTATAAACCTAAGAATTCAGACCAGCTTGCCTGGAGAGGTTTTAGTCTAGTGAACTATCGCTGTAATTCACTGCATGAGATACCTGTGTTGTGTTTATGGGTGCTGAGAGCTCTAGCTGCACTAGGGATGCAGTTTGACTTACTTGTAGAAAGAAGGATTTCTTGCAAAGATCCCAATAAGTCTTACCTAAGGTTGTGGACAGATATTGAATTATCATTGTGCATTGTTTTGAGGAACTGTGATCAACCACTGAAGCCCCGCAATGGAAGAAGACAGAGGAGACGGCCAAAGGCAGTGTGCTCCCAAGGCTCATGGCAGGATGTAGGGAGTCACCGGTCACAGCTGCTACAAAAACAGCTGAGCTTGGCTACATAAAAACAGGCCCACAGGTGCACTTTGATCGAGATAAATATATCAGCTTAGTGGATCAGCAACTGGTTGTTGTTATTAAATGAACCAACCAATGTTCATCCCCAAGTTAATCCAGAGACCAAATGTCTTTCTGCAGATGCCAGACTAGTACAGGGGGTGTATTCACAACTCCACCAAACACAGAGTATTAACTGTGAACAAAAAGAGCTTTGGATACCGGTGGGCTTGGGCTGACTTCACACTACATGTATTCCATCCTGGGGACACCCAGTGGCATTACAATGAGAATATTATACAAACTGGCAATAAGAATCACATTCACATTGTGATTCAATTATATATAGAAACTGCTGTATTCTGCAAAGTATAATTTATCCTAGCATTGTGATTTACATGTATTGTACTGCTCTACTAACTCAGAATCCCATGCATCATACAACTAGGCTCCGAAAGGAATATTCCCCTATGCTTGACATAAAATATCAATTTATCTACTCTTATTTTCTCATAGTGAATCAACTTTGAAGATCTATAAGACTACAATCCAGCAGGGAGAAACAGACAATAACAAACTGCGTCTAAAGGACTATTCTTAATACAGCAAATAAGACACAAGGGGTGCCTTACTGTGTTTTCCCAGCACTGTGAACTAACAAAACCTTTACTAATCAATATACCAAACATACCAAATAACAAAGTCAGAAGTTCATACACTAGAGATAACACAAGTGAATACAAGCTCAGTATTGAAATGTGACCCTGTGACCTTCATTTGGTCCTGCAGTCGTGTTATGAGGGGGATTTACTCTCCCCTGCCTCCTCACTGAATAGGTAATACTTCAACAGGTCATTTTCAGTAAATTATTTTCAGCATTAGAATTCATCAAGTTAACAGTGATGATAACTGCAACAGGGCTTGTTCCCTAAATAGTGTTACTTTGTTCAACATGTCATATCAGAGTAAGCAGGCTTTTATGCTGAGGCAAAAAATACATTAAAGTGATGAATTGGTGAGAATCCTGATCAGAGAGAGGTAAATTTGTATTTCTTGCTTGAATAAATTTTACTGTCTTATATTTGGTTTGTGGATTACAGGAGCATACATTTGGTGACAATACAGGCCTACTCAAGGAGGTGGATGCTTGACCAGCTCTCAATCATATTGTCAAGACTCAGGGAGCAACTGTGTTTTTTTTCTATTGTTTGCAGAAACAAATCATAGCAATACAAAAATAACATAGGGGAAATGACATGCTATATTTCTGTTAATTTTATCTGCATATATAATGCATTTGACATCTTAAAAATTGATTTTTCTAACAGCCCTTTCTAGCTGAGGAATAAATCATCTCATTATCTGCGGGCCTCTGGCACTAATATCCAGCTTCTTTTACAAAACCTTAAAACCCCTACTGTGGGGAGGCTAAATACAATAAATAATAAGCACACTTCCTCAATAATAGATTTGTTTTGTGCTAGGAATTTCTGAATATGATTACATTCAGAAATATTGAATTAACTTTAAAAATACTAAATAACTTATGTTGTCAGAAGGGATTACAGATGTTTTCTTCAGCTGTCATACCAAATCATTCCCAGCATTCTGATTATTTTAGCACTATTGTATATCCTTGGGAAGAGGAATTGAAGCTCTATCATAAAAAAAAAACAACCAACCACGTACTAAAAAAATCCCATTCTGCAATTTTCCCTAATTAAAAATACATATTGTCCTTCTGATAATACACACAGTGATGGTAACAATATTTCAACACCAGATCCTTCTTGAAGAGGATCTTGAATGTTTATTTTATGTAGCCTTTCTCTGAAAATATATCCACATCCTGGCTTCTGAGTAGGGTCAATTTGAATACTGTATCCAGCAACATCCTTTTTCTACAATTTTAATTCTTGTGTTTTGAAATATGTTTACTAATGCCGAGCATGAAAGAGGAGAAGCAAGTATGTACAAGGGAAGCAAAAAAGCTTCAGGAGCTCCACTGAGACCTCAAAATAATGCCTAAAGGTAGAATCAATCTTCATGTTAACAGAAATGTTGGGGCAGCAATTGTCTCTGTCAGAACGATCATTCTCTCAGATAATAACAGGGTGACAGCAATCACTGTGAGTTTTTCCTTAGGCAATCTGCATAAATATGAAGACAACTTGTTCAAGCCTTTCTCCTCACTATCTACTGACTCCTAGTAGCGAGCACTCGCTGCTGCCTTGGGGAAAGCAAGGCAAAATAAGAACCTTTGAAGCGAGTTGCCCTTTACCCTTTCTCAAAGCAGATCCAAATACTGCGCATAATTTATTTTTTTTTTTTTTGAGACACTAAAACCTATCCAATCCTAAGAAAATAAATTGTATATTCAGTACATTAAACAAATACAGTAGTTGGATATTCCAGTTTTCAGCGCTGACTTTCATCAGTATGGCGCGAGGCAGAACAAAGACTGCATGACAAAGAAGAATACCCCCAAAAGCTTACATAAATACTGCTTCATCAAAATTATCACATCAAAGAATCTGACTTTAGTCACAGATATCATAACTTCATTAATCAGTAGTTGATGTACATAAATCTGCATTTTGGGACATATAACTCTTTTCCAGAAGCTTGAGATTTAACAGCCACATTTTCACAGAAAAAACTTGAAGAAAAATAAAGAGAATGGGGAGTACTGCCTTCACTTTCACAACATACATAAATCAAAATTTCTTTGATATTGAAGGTAATGTAATACAGATCTTTACGGTGTAGGAAACATGATTTATCATCTTAAGAAACAACATGCAAGGACTTGAAGTGCTCAAACTGCATGGACTTTAAGCACTACACCTAGACTGACAAAAGAGATACTCCCAAAAAATCTCTTGAGCCATAATCTGTAAACTAAGTAAGTGCAACTGAGGCAATTATAATCACTTTTAGGGTCCATTAGAAGACAAATTGCCTTTCTAATTAACACTATTCACAAACAGATCTTGGAAATATTGTGCATACTTATGTGAAAAAGATTATGTAAATAATATGTATTTGCAAAGCTGTTGACTTTGCCAAGACTTCTATTTATTCAGTGGAGCAGTCTAGTGGGTCTATGCAGTAAATAATGTAGGTTTTAAAAATCATCATCCATGTGACAATATAAATTTACCCAAAAGCCAAGCTTTAAAGTTTTTTCATATGAATAATGTATACAATAAAAAAAGAAAAGTGCATAATTAATATCTGACCAGAGATATAGTATGTATTTTCAGGTGAGTAGTGTGTACACACAGGATATGCAACTGATGTAGATTTTTATATGCAATTACTATTGCAGGTAAACACTGCATATTTTATGAGTTTGAATTAGTGGAGTGACACCACAGTTAAACTGAGAGGAGTTTCTAACTTAACAGATATTTTTTCAGCATTCTAAAAATCAACACACAATCTTATATTGTCTGGAAAATTACTGTCCTTAAACGGTATAGAAACTAAATTCACTACTAAAATATATAGTAGTTTATTACTGGATTTTTATCACTTTACCTATTTAAAAGTGAAACATACAACTAAAATTAGTTTTCTTGAGATTGTCTTTTATATCAACAAAGCATTCATCCCCCCTAACTGTAGAGGGAACTCAGATGAACTGGTTGGCCCCACAACAGCAGTGCTGTTGTACTTAGTCCAAATATGTGATTGTGATATAGTTTTAGGGAGAAAAAAATGCCTAAAGGCTACTATAAAGAGGTAAAGAGGAAACAGGCTTGAAGGCTCTTCCTCAGATCTGCAATAAAAACTACAGACTTCAAAGTTACATGGAAGCTGACAACAATGAATCTGTTTTGATGACCTTGGACCACCTAAAAGAGATAGGTACACATTACAGTAAATTGTATTAGCAGTAGAAATGTTATTGGCAAAAGTGAAAGCTGATGAGGTCCCAAGTAGCTGATTAGTTTTAGCCATGTAAAACCCTAATAATTTATCCAGGAGAGTATTTGAGACATATAAGCTATCACAGACACAGCAGTCGCCCAGGCTACATCTGCAGTCGATGGAGATAAACTGGCAGGATAAATGGCTCTGTCAAAAATGACTCAATTTTTTCAATTTGAAAAACTGGTCTTAGATCAATCCTACCTCAGTAAGCATTTCCTGAAACACTGCATGCTATTCTCTCACCTGATTCATGCCTATTTATCCATTAAGTCTGGCTACAGGTATATGTCATATATCCTCCATACTGGGAAGCAATGCTTGAAGAAAACATCAGAGATTATTTATACAAAGCATCTTCAGATTATGTGACACATTACAGCAATTACTTGTGAACTCTCCAACCAGGTGTCATTCATCTTAATGCCCTAATGTATAAACCGCAATGTCTGGGTTGATGGCACCTCACTAAGCGTATCCATATACATATGATAACCCTTGTGGCCTTGGACCTGCTGCATATGTTATCAGCCTCTATTCCCAGGCTACTTAGCAAGATATTGTCCACAGTCTAAAAAACAACTAAATAAATCTGATGCTACTTTCTTAACATTCAATAAAAGGTATAAGAAATTTACAAAGCATGTAGCTCAGCAGAAAGATAATCCTCTAGTAAGTTTCAATAAAAGAAGTTGATGACACTTGATGAACTTTCTACAGCCCTTCCCAGGAAAAGACCTCCAATGTTAATTTAAGCATTTTACTATTAGATGGATGTACTAGGCAGTATTCCAACAACAAATTAAATGTGCAGTTATATTTTTTCTAGTAATAACCTTCCTTCTTTCATTCCAGCATAGTCTGCTATTTATGTATAGCCCTTAGCTATCAGCAGTTTTTACTCCCACAAAACGACAATAATTTCTTTACTGTATAAATGCCAACTTCATGTAGCAGAGAAAGAACAGAAACATTGGACAAATTATATGATTATAAATGGTCCTTCAGGAAGTCTGTCTGAACTCTGTGTAAAAACAGCACTTCTGTGCCCCAGTTCACAGCTTCAGTCAAGTGGATCACAATTTCTACTAAAAAATAAAAATAAAACCACAAAGAAAAAGAAACACAGCTGTGAGAATGTTACAAAATGAGATGACATCCAGTTGAAGTTTGTGACATGCTCATCTTATGGGTAACTAAAATTCATTGCTAGCTCATATATTTTTTTCCTAAAACTAGATACATTTAGTTCTCTTTGTAAATTTATTCAATCTTTTGGGAATTATTTAGCTGAAGTGTGTTAAATAAATGGAAATTAATCATTACGAAACCAGTGGTCATGTTTACTGAAAACAAATTAGAACTGTTCTAACTGAAAAGAAGCAATCTGCCTCTATGCACAGTTAAAATAAGTTCCTCCTCTGCATTCCTCTGCCCTTCACTCCAAAATATTCCTTCTTTTTCTGACGTTCCTTAACAAATGCTTACAATAAGACCTTTACTTAAAGATAGACATTATTTCATTTTTAAAAAGGCCTTACTTTGACATAAATTAACAGATATATAAACACACCTATTGACCTATCCTCCAGGATTGAACCAAGTCAAAGAGATGTTAAATGGCCAAATCTAAAGCAAGAGTCGAAATATTCTTTGTGTTTCTAGTGTTTGTGAGCCTGCACTTTCCTATATGGGCAGAGTTATTTGAGTATTTCAGTACCTTTGTTTTTGCCCATCTCTTTTCTTTTGCTAGAAATACTGTGTTTCTGGTTAATGCAGTGTCTTTTTTCCTATAATTTTCTTGCTAAAAATATTATTATATGCCCTTGCAATCATATAACAAGTTCTCCCATAAAATGAAAACTACTAGAGGAAGCAACTGTCTTGGAGAAAGAATGAGCTCTACTTCAGTCGGTCAAAAAGCTCCCAAAATCACACTGCAGCTCCCTCACAGGCTCCATGTCTTGTGCCAACAAGAGGACGCCTTAAAGAAGCGCAACTAGCTGAAAAGGGGGAGCAAACAACCCAGTGGGACTTATGCCTTCAATGATTGCTTCACATCATCCTGCAGCTAGTACCCCTCTGGGAAGCTGGGATCTCAAACATTAGAAAAAGGCTACTGAATGTATAGCTGGGTGTGTAATGTCTGTGACCTGACTTCCAGAGATGAAAGCCATAGAACAGCAGAAATAAGACAGAGGGAAAAGTTAAGCTGTTCTCGAAGAGATGGTAGCATTTTCTGAGATGAATTGGAGGACTTCTAGAAACTCACATGGAAAGGACAGACTTCAGGTGAACAAAAGAGGAAGCTGAGTCATTGGCAAGTATACCACAGGAGAGGTCAGTAATATAAACTAAGGGGAATAGAAAATGGTACTGAAGAGACAAGTTTGGAATAACAAATCTTCCAGGGCACAGAGCAATAAAGCATCTTCAAGAAATGAGAAGGCAGAAAAGATAACATTCAGGCCTTAAACAGCAAAGTGCAATCTCACAAAATAAAGTTCAGCTGAAATACCAATCAAAACATCTGAGAAGACCAAGATGAAAAATCAGTGTATTTCCACTTAGACACCAAATAGATATGTAAATAAAATGGAATGCTTTGCTCTAATTGACAATATTAGCTGAACAGGCATGTCTGGCACAACTGAAAGATGGTCAGCAGGAGACTTATGAACATGGGAACAACAAAGATTAAAATAAACCACAAGAAGAGCCTGTGAAGAATTGTTAATGAATGCTCAAGAAAATCTAGAGACTAATAAAGTTAACTGAAGGAACATGCATCACAGAATTTCTACAGATTGAAAGTTACTGGCTAAAAAGGAGGAATATAGATTGGGAATATAGATATCTGTATCTATATTCTGTATCTATACTGTAACTGTCTTTTGATTAACATAACAACAGTGACTGAATTTATTTTAAAAAGGATAATTGAGACGTAATAAGAAAACACACATTAATGGGAGAATCTTCTGACACAGTCTTATATCAGAGAGGACTATGATGCCTAAATTTTCAGATACCTTTAGTGGCCTTCTCTATTCCTGAGTGTAAAGGACTCATCCTAGTTGAAATACAAACTGTGATCTTAACACACTAACATCAAACAAAGAAACCTCTTTACTATTACATAATAAACATAATAAGTCCAAAGAAATATACGAAGGGAAAATTAGAGGAATTTAAAGGGAGGAGCTAAAAGGATGAAGCACCTCCATCAGTGGACTCAGTGTTCAAAGACACAAGTTCAGAGTAAATGTAAGCCAGCTCTCATGAAAACTTTAATCATACATTAGAGAGTCAGGAAAGTAATATTTCAAAATAAAAGGCTATTTAAATTAAATAAAGATGAAGGTTTGCTCATGCGATGGAAACATTAGAGATATGCCCTCATTAGTTATATATTTTTGGGCTACAAATACAGCCCAACAGGATTTTGAGAAATAACATGCAAAAGATAAAAAAAACACTCAGTAAAAATTTCTTTCAAATCCATTTCAGGCAAGAAAACTGCTATAAAGTCTGTACAGTTATTAAATGATAAAAGCATAACAGAATCTCTCAGGAATGACTCAGCTATTACAGAGAAAAGCTCAGATCTTAGGGTAATTTGCAGCCTGTGTTCAGGAGCTTAAGCAGATCTATCTTTGCAAAAAAAGAAATACAGGAACCTTTCCAAATGAAAAATATGAGTGAGAAAATACTAAGACATAGCCATAAACAGCAGCTCTTCTCCAAGACTTCTGAAGAAAAAAAAATATATATAATTGTAAGCCTACCAACCATTAGATGCAAGACATAAATTAAGTCACGCTCAAGCCAAATGTGTTCCTAAGTTTGTACCAGTGGCAGAATATCAGGGAACGGGAGAACATAAAGAAATTAAAGGTCTCCAGGTACAATGAATAAGCATCTATAGAGTTTTGGTGGAAGGAAGTATTACAAAGATATCTTTCCACTGATGGAAACAATGACCATGAGAAAGAAAAGCAATCTGGTCAAAAATGTGCCTTTGGATTAAAAAACTTTTCATTATCTCCCTTAAAAGATGCTTAAAGAAACTAAGCCTATAATTAAGAGAAATGCTCCTACATGGATTATTGACCGATTTAAAAACAAGAGGGAAAGGACACAAATGAGCAATAGGCTTTTGTAACACTGGTAGAATTCTGCAGTAGTGCTGGACCCTCTGTTGTTCATTACAGTCATAAATGATCAGGCAAAGAGTTGAAAGGTAAAGAGACAAAATAATTTACAACATCAAATTTTTCTGATATAAAACTAAACAATTTACCAAAATCACAATATTGAGAGATTTGTTGATAAGATGATACTAAAGCCTATTACAGACTGGAAAACAAGAAATAAATGTGAACAAAGGGCTCTAAATGCCCTCTATACCTGAGGATAAAGATTATATGTAGTTCACTGGAATAACCAAATTAATGGCAGTTTAAAATACAAGTTAAAAGTAAGATTTATATAAAAAAAAAGAAAGGTATAAAGACTAGAAATATTTTTTTCATGTTGCTACTGTATCATTATAGCATTCTTTCATCATTTGAGCAGCTGAACAAAAATTTTACCTCTCCATTTCATAAAGTAAAATAAGAAAAGCCACTGAAAATTGTGATAAGAATACTCAGAAGTTTATTATATATTGAGGGAGAAAATAAACTGACTGTAACTTTTCACATGGTAAGAGAAAAGTTCAAAACTCCAGGGCTACCTCATGGAGGTAAATATGGGATTGCTGTCTTTAGGGAGAAGAAAGCGGCAAAAGGATCATTTGGCACTTTTCTTTCTATGGTCTTTCCCTTATTATCTACTACAAGCTCCCATTGGAGATAAAGTTCTGGTATTGACTTTGGTGTGATTCACAGTAATCAAGTCTGATTTTTATATTATTGCCTTTGTAGCTTATGACTCGAAGCAGCTTAAATTTTAGTCACATTGAAAGTGGGAAAAAATATGTTCAGAAGTTGCCTAAAACCAGTGCAATTTGAGAACATGCAAAAGTGGAGGGTAAAATGGCAGGCTTATTGACAAGCAGAAAGTGGGAATTTGAAATTAGATGTGGATATGATAATCAAAAACACAAACGGAAGAAAGAGGCCCTGAGGGACTCTTGTGTGGCCAAAAATGGAAGTGAGAGATGGCAGGAGAAACAGAAGGATGTGAGTGCCTTAAAGCTAATATAGGTTAATATGATCTACAGAATCAAAACCAGATGGAAGGTAAGAAAAATTACTTGGAGGTTCTGAGAAATTGTGAGATCATTTTGAGATTCTAGTCTTATATTGGATCAGGAAGAAGGAAAGAGTAAATGTTGGACAGAACTGGATGTAGCTGGAGTAGGAAAGCAGAAAATCAAGCATGTGCTCAAGGAGATAACTAACCAAATGGGAACCAGATGGAGAATTAATTCATGGATACTGAAAAAATAAGATGCATAGAGTAAATGCAAACCAGAGAAAGACAAGGACAGTTTTGTGAAGGAGAAAAGAGGAAATACAAAGTGGACTGTAAAGAGTGACAGGTGAGTTATAGTTGGTCACAAGACAAGTAATCAATTATCTAGAAAGCAACTGCCTTAGAATTGCTTGATAGTGCAATGATTCAATTAAGCTGTGAAGTAATTTTATGATGAATCATCTACTGCATTAAGTAAATATGAAGAGAAATAAAGCATTGTGAATCAATAACATATTATCAGCAATGGAGAGAACCACTTTGTCAATAAGCACATATGCGATTAACCAATTATGGGATCAAATAATTATTTGGAAAACAAAAATTGCATTAATTAATTAATATGCCTAATATGCAAAGAATACAGCCCCTAAGAAAAAAAGGATGCTGAAAATATTAGTCTGGTCTTCCCTTTCACACATTCCTTATCCAGACATAAGGAAGTACATTTAACTGAGAACTTCCCTTCATTGTGCTCTTCAGACAACTTACTATCTTGTGTCTATGGTCAAATTTGCTCATCCTCATCAATATCTAGGGCAGCTTAAGAAGAAACCTAACCTTTGCTATCAGAGGCCCCAGTTACCATTAAGCATATCCATTACTTTTGGTGACCTTTAAAGAACAGAGATGCATAAGCCATACAGTCTGTGCATTGTAGACTAGAGGCAGACATCTCCTAATATCATGGCACATGGCCCAATGTACAGTAATGTTACTGAAATTTCCTTTCTTTCCTACCAACTTTGTNGGGGGTGTGCGGGGGCTGCACGTGGGGCTGGAAATAGGGCATAGAACACAAGGGAGAGCAGCAGGTGGTGATTCCTGGAGGCCAGGTAAGAAGCAGGAGAGGATTTTGAATGGCACAGCATGACAGTATGTAGGAAATAGGATTACGTCACAGGTGTGCGCTTTTAGGGTAAAAGTCACTATCTCTCTGCTGCTCTCTCAGCTCACAACACTGCAGCGTCCTTAAAGACTTAGTGTCTGGTGATCCAAATGGGAGTACAAACAGCCAAGTACTCCAAACTCCGATGCCTAAATTAATCCAACATAATTTATTCCTTAAGTCACCTTAAAAACACTCATGACAATTTCAGTATTTGAATCTTCTCAAAGCTGCCAGACAGTTGAACTGGATCTGCCTCAGTCTTAGCAGCCCCTAAATGCCCCAAAAGTTTTACTTTCTTCTTTCATTTTCCATTAGTCTTTTTTGAATGTACATGATCAGAATGATACCTATATGGCTGGTGAGCATTTGCCAACATTCTTTACAATGAATAGGCCTCTACTTCGGTGTCTCAATTATATTACCTGATATGTTGATAAAAATAATAATCAAAACCATACAAGGAAAAACAAAAGGCTAATGGGAATGAGAGTACAGAATACAACATATCAGCATGAAGCACCATCCAAAGAGTTTTATATCCCAGTATGACTGGATCACCTCCAGTCCCTAGAAAACAAGAACTTGACAACATAAATCCAAGAACAAGTATTGCTAACAAATCTAACAAACCCAGGAAAGCAGTATGTAACTGGATCATAGCAAGTGCCATGTGCATATTTAGGAAACTGATAAAAGTGATCTTGGCAATTTCAAACTCATTAATCTTACCTTAATAGCTGAAAGGCTATAGAAGAAATTTTTGAAGGAAAGTATAATTAAACCCATAAAGGTAAAGGAAAAATGAAATAAAAGGCAATTTAAGTTTACAAAGTTGTAAAGCTGTGAGCCAAGCTAAATATGTTTTTCCTTTTAAGGGAAGAAAATGAAGATTTAATTGGTCTAGAGTTCAGTAGAGCTAACATGTGGCAGTGAAAGTGTAGAACTTGTAATATCCTCTCTCTATGGTAATATCTTTAAAGCTAAAAAGGAAAAAAACAATGAGTTATTCTGGAATAATTTTCTTATTATAATTCCCTAAGTATTTGCTTTGGGATTAGTAATTTTTTTAATTCTTTGACTTTATGGATACTTAATTAAGTTGTACTTTGCAATGTTGGAAGGTGTCATCAGTACAGCATAGAATTAAAGAGATTGATGATATAGAAATTTGAAACAAGAGAAGGGTAACATTTACAGTATTCAAGGGATAGTAGATAATTTTGCTATAAACTGGTGGCTTATTATGCAGGTACAACCAGAATTCATGCAGTAATTAATCACAGAAAGGCAATGAGACTTTCCAAAGGAGAAGTTTCCAAAATTTCCTAAAGTTCTTTACTAATTATCAATATTCTTCTAATTATATGGACGTCAGAAAAGGCCATCATGTCCAGTGACACTTCTGTAAATGTCATATATAGGTGCAATTCCACGAAATAGTCCTCTGCTTGTGTACAGGAACTGCATTTATTCTATCAGCCACCACATCATGCTATATGCTATAACTCATGTTCAATTAAACAGCATCTTTGATGGCCCTTACATTATTTGACTGTTATTCCAAATGGCTATCCTGTAAAAGTGGCACAAACTTTGCATTAATTTTTATTTAAATCTCTTCTGGTCAGATTAACCAATGCGAATGTATCACACAAATCACCTTGTAGAACTGATCTACTAAAGCTGTGTTACAAGTATACCTTCTCCCCCCACCAATGTCAACATCTGAAGGTTTTACACACTGTGGTTTTATCTCTCATCATCACTAAACAATACCCTAGTGGTGGAACTGAAAGCACCTTTAACTCTTGCTAAGATTCAAAACCAATCATTCATTTAGTCAATGGTATGTGTATCAATAATCAACTCACTGACATGTCACTGGCCTAGAAAGTCACACAGCTGAAGAGCAATTCCCCCCCTGGCAGCAGTACTCTAGCCCCAGGAGTAGGCAACACTTCTAATGAGTGGATTGTGATTTTAAGTGTGAGTTAAATGCCGCAGACCCCTAAAGACTATTTCTCCTGGAATCGTCTTTCCTTGAAATGAGGATTCTTAGCTTGAGGCTGAATTCCTTGCACATATGTGAGCATGTAGACTAGTCAGCTCAAGGCTATATATTTTCTTCAAAATCATATCCTTAGACCTTGCAAACTCTGTACATCTATACTATCTTTGAAACCATTAGCTTAGAGTTCAGTCTTTTATCTGCAGTGTTTGTTGACATAACTTTTTAAAAAGCACTATTTCTAGAAAATTACTTCCTTCTACCTTTCACCACTCAGATTTTTAAATTTTAAAAAAATCCTAATGCTCTTAAAGAGAGATTAAGGATGTCAAAATCACCCTGATCCAATGGTTTGAAGCCAAGAAATCTTTGTATGCTGCTAAAATACCAGAGGCATTGCACAAATGAGCATGAAAACGTTTAATCTAAGTTGCTCTTAAATTCTGATTACTTAGCGAACTATTTTCAGCTTATAATGTAAATATTTAGTGATTCACCAGTAGAAAAATATAGGTCAGATCTTTCTTTTATTTTTAAGTGGCTTTGCAAAGTTTATTTCAATTTTTTAAAAAATGAAATAAATAATGCTGAAATAAATGATGCTGAAAGACTATGAGAATTTGGTACTACCATCTTACTGACCACCTGCCCAGTCAGATTTTTGTTTCACTTCACTTTGTTTCTCTTTCATTAGACATATTTATATTTAAAGAAAATAAATAACATTTATAATAGAATCTGTCTTAAATAACAGTGGCTTGTGCTTATAAGTGAGGATTTATTCTTGTCATCAATGCTACCTGCAGCAAAATGACCATTGGCATTAATAGACACAGGCTTTAGGAGGATTTTAGTAGAACTGAATTAATTTTGTTGCATGAATTAGGACTTGTCTTTGACATGAAAAAAAACACAAATGTAAAGAACTGTTATTATCCAGAAGAACCTGCAGCCTAATTATTCATTCACAACCTATAATAAGTCCTTACCTTCAAGGTAACAGAATTTTTTCCTTCCTACATTTAAATTGCTACTTGCACGGAATTTCTGGGTAGGGAATTAAACTACTGATGTCCTCACATTAATGAATTCCATATATCTGAGTTCCATATATTAAGATGAGCCATATATCTGCAACATGGAATGCACTGGAACAGAATGGCCACAGCTACATGACTTCAAGACAGAAAGGTCAGATTAAAAAGTAGAGGCAACTGCCCAAAAGCAACTTCATAAAAAAACAATCAAATCACAGAATAAAAAATACCATGGATTAGAAGTGGAAGAAAATTTCCTAGATTGCAGAACTTTTGCTTTGATTTGGAATTGAATCATATGATGATGATTTTTTTCTTTTAAGTAGATTATGGGATTTTCCCATGGTACCCTGTTTATTTGTTCACAGACAATGTCAGGTTAAACAAACAAAAGGGGCAAAAAAGTCCTGATATTTGTTATATGCCTACGTTTATTGAAAATGTATATACAGTTTCCTATTTTCATATACAAAGTTTATACTGTTTTACACAAGAGGGAAATTCTTATTTCTTACAGGGAGATACCTATTTTCAATGAGTTGTTTTACACTATAATTTCTGAAGCAAGGTTGAAGGATTTTTAAAAATTCAATGTGTTTATAGTACAAAACTGGAAAAGTGATGTTTGGAAAACCAATGTTACATATGTAGATTACTGTATCCACCGACCTCTCTGATCATTTCAATATGACACTAAAAAAGAAATGAATATATAGCTTTATTCAGTCCCGCTTATTGCAGTAGAATCCCTGGTAGTGAAATCAGCTGCTGCTGTTTTGCATTTTTATATAGGCAAGACACAAGACATGATAGCCTTCTTCATAGTAAGCATTTACATGCTTACCTCAAGACCAACAAAAATACCTAGCATTAGTGAAAATCTGGCATACAGGGAACCCAGAGGCTCTATAGGTTTGGAGCTGAGCTTCCTTGTTCTGGAACATGATTCATTTAGAACAGGGATTAAGTGAATTTGAGAGACAGCATTGAGGAAGCTTCTTTATTCCTCAAAATACTGGAAGATAGAGGATTCAACCATACTCAACTAATTTTAGAAAATATGCTTCTAGCAAAAGAAAAAGACATGTACTTATTTATATCTTACCGTCTACAGGTCAAAAGATGATGTAGAAATATCTTTTAGCATGTTTGAATGATTAGGCGATATATTTTTCTTATTACCTTACATTAATGAGATATACATTTAGGCTAAAATATTTTCAACCAGCTAAACTCCACAAAAAAGACTGAATGTGAAAACGTAATGTCTTTAACACAAACTGAATCTTTCCAATTAAAAGTGCTGCTATCCTTCCTTGATTTTAATTTCATTACATACTTTCTGCGTAATGACTTCCATTTCACTAAGGGACACTTTCAATTCAAACCCAACTATAAATTTAGGTGCTTAAAGATTCTGATTTCATGAAATCACAGATTAATTGAAATGTTTCCATAATAATTTGGAAGTTTAAAATATTATTTTTATGATTTTACTCTATAAATAGTAGTTTTCGCTATTTTGTGAAAAGCAAGTTCTGTTTTCTCTTTCAGTGAGCAGGTAGTAAAAACATAATCACATTTATTGTAACAGAAAAATATGGGCCAACAAACAGTGCATCTCTTCTCTTGCTACATTATATAGGACTTACTGGACTACCATTATATAGGATTTCACGCACCAGGAGAGACAGACCACCTTTCTTCAACAAATAGACTCTACTATGCATATTATTCCCTTTGTCTATCTGCAATACAGGATATAAATAAAAGCAGTGAACTGGCTCTGCTTTCATCCAGAAAAATGAATATATATTACAATGACACCAGATATTTACTTTTAAATATATGTGTGTGTGTTAGTATCCTAAATTGTAAATTGCAATGCCAATTGCAGACACGGCAAAGATCGTTGTATTTACAACTGCAGAGTTTTAGACGTAAATCTGCAATGGGACTGAGGCTTTTTCTTTTTTGGCTTCTTTTCAGCTGCACTTGGATGCATGAGCTCCATGTTAAAAAAAAAAAAAAATAAATAAAAAGAGCAAGCAAATCACAGTAGTTGTTCCTGGGCTAAAACTGCATAATTAAAGTTTTGAGAAAGCAGAAGTAAGGATACCAGTATTTTATATAAATTTTATTCTGGCTTTTTCAAGCATTTTCACAATCCAATGATATTCTGAAGTAATTGATTCTTAAAGTAGAAGTCAATAAGGGAAGACTTTTGTGAGATTACTTATAAAGATTTCTAGCTCACATTCTTGTAATCCAAGGTTATTGCTTGTATCATCATACTGACAGGTTTACCTTAATAAGAAATGTTTTCTGCTAGGAGAATTTATGTTTTTATGCTCAATTATAATTTTATGTTGGAGGTATTAAGCAGGCAATAAAACCAGCCTACCTTACATTCATTTTTTCACATTAGTAGTCATGAAGGTACAATATCCTTGGAAATGTATTTCTCTTGTTCTTATTAAGCAAACAATTTGTATTAATTTTGCTTATCTTATACCTTACCATTTTCAGATGGGAAAATATTAGGTCATAAATTACATAACTCTACAAAAATGGTACTTTCCCTTGATGTCTTCAGTTAGAACTGGATTCCCATGACATGAAACACTGCATACATTGAAAACTATTCTCTGCCACAAAGAGTTCTCAGGTCAACAAAACATAAACCAGGAAAAACTGATAATCCAAAAGTCTCTGCACGTGAGAGGGTCTTATTTAGATTTCTTTCTAAGCAAAACGAAGCATAGAGCATCCAAGCATAATATCCTAATTGCAAGTTACAAAGAAATCGTACAAAAACAATAAGAAACATTTGAAAAGTCCCAGGATCTGAAATTTTCTTTCCTCACCCCGGCCAGTGCAGTACTGTACATGCTGCTAATGCAGATGAATAATCTGAAACAAAGCTCAATAATCACAGTTTGCTGCAGGTTACAAAAAAAGCCTCAATAATTATGTTCATTACCATGACAGGTTAGTTAGAGAGCAGTAAAAGCTCTAAATGTCCTTTGTGATCTCAATTAAGTTGTTACTAAGAAGAATGCCTAGGGATAAATTTCAATGTTAACTTTTACTTCAGCACAGCTCACTGAAATGCTCTAATGCAAAAACTCCATAGGTCCCTATCCTTTATTTCAAGCGACAGTCTGAATTAACTATGCTCTAACATTTTAACTTATTGGGCTAGCATACAGGAATCACAAGAAAGAACCTACGACTGATCATTAGGTAGGATTTGATTTTCCCATCTTTTAGGTTTTTTTGTCCAAAGTATTCATCAACAGGAAACACAGAATCTTTCAGCAAGGTGGTGATACATGTGGTCACTAAGCCCTGACAAGACAGCACAGCGAAACCTGAAAGCTGAAATAGGAACATTTAGAGGAATAGAGTAAATCATCCATTTATAACTCGTCAGCAAATTATATTCCTTGGATTCCTTAAAGATGTAGCTAGTAACCAGGCTGGATTAAGGTAAGAGCAAAGACAACTATACTTAGAAAAATCTGTTTCTTTGAATGCTCACAATGCTACAGCTTCACGATTTTTTAGGTTCTCATTAATCATGGGACATTCTCTCACGATGAACTAACTATTGGGTATATTCTCATGGCTACATCCTGGGAGGGAGAAGCTCCACCTTCAGAATTCAAAAAGACCAAAATCCAAAAGCTCATTAAATAAAGCATCTATCAGGCTGAAGATGTATAGTTAAAAATGTACATAAAAGCCACAAGTAGGTATTAATTAACAAACCCACTGTAGGAGGCATTACGTTCTGTAGTCAGGAGGCCCATCTTAAAATCTGGGAATGATATTATATGTCTTCAAATCCATATTTGCCAGTCTTATATTTATATAGTCATCATTTGGCCACTGTATGATTCCCCCGCCCCACACTCCCGCACAGATTTATTTCTGTGAAATAATGCACAGTTTTTCACCAATATTTTTAGGAAATGGCATGGGGGAATCTGAGCAGTCTGCTCATGTTAATATGACCTGATAGCAGCAAGTGATGTGAGAAGAACTTGTGTGTACCCAGGGTGTGTGAACAGATTTTCCAAAACTGCCTCTGCTCAGCAGGTGTTTGCCCCAAATGCCATAATGAAGAAATTAAGGGTCTGCTTAATGTGACTACCAGCTGGATTAAACACAAGAGAGTAAAAGTGAGTTTGAAAGGAAGTGTTCAAAAAAGGGCAAAATTCTCTGCCAGGGTAGAGTCCAGCAACTGCCAGACAGGGTTTGATGTTGTTATAAGTTGTCCCACTGGCACTGCAACCCCACCTGCCAAAGGCTGCCCATCCCTGCCCTACAGCGAGGAAGGTGAAAGCACAGGGTGCAACAGGATGGTCCCTCGCCAGCAGGGGGATCAGTGGATCGTGTGGAGCAGTGCAGGCAGGTGGGGAGGCGTGTGGAAAAAGTGTTAATATGGGAACTACCCTCACAGGAAAGGGGGTGCCTGTAACCCACCCTGCGTGTCCCCACAGGCAGGATGCATCCAGCTGTGTGAGGCATTTGTGTGGGGTGAGACAAGAATTTCCTGGGAAAGAGTAGAAAGCAGTGTTCAGTAAAATCTAAGAATATGTTTACAGTCTCTAGGCATCTCACACTGTGGTTTATCTGTTGTGTTGCTGACTTTGATTCTGTTCACTGATTGCCAGTTAATTACATCTTGTTAATAAATCAATAAATCTGTTCGATCTCTACTAATTTGGAAAAAAAAATGTAGCTGTTCCTTGCAATGAGGCTATTCCATTTTGCTATGATTCCGATGAAAGCAAACATAATCTGTTCTAAGAAAGCTGAGTGCCTGCATTTCTTACTAAATCATAACTCACTTCTGGAATGGACGCGAGCATCAGGGCCAGATGGTGTAATGCATCACTATCTACATGGTGGTAGATCACAGAGAAATGGGAAGAGGCATTGTGGGAAGTTTTCTGAAGGTGAAAAAACAATTCTTTCTAGCCTGTATGCCTGAAGTCAGAAATAAATCATTGTCTGTGCCCAGCAACAATGCGTTCTATGGAAAATACTGCCTAGGGAACAGCCAGGGTCAGTGCTAGCTTTGCTTAGCTACACAGGTGGTGTTCAGGAAAATTTAATCTGGGCCATGCTGTTCACTTGACTTAAATCAGCCTTCAAAGTTGCCACTCACAGAGGAAACATTGCAAAGAATTTATCTAAGTTTGAATGCACTTTCCTGATCTCAAACACTATTTTTCTTTATATTACTGTTCTTCTGAGTACACTTTGTTTAGGACAGGTATTGATTACAGATAGAGTGTGCTAAGTGTGAATTCATTCTGTGTGAACTATATAGAATTGAAAATAAATAACCAGAATATTCAATCTGCAATTATCTATGATCTTCTTAGCATATTTTTGTGCCACTAATATAATTAAAATCCCTACAAACTGTTTTGAGAATAATGTACTTAATGGGACAACTTGTATGCCTGGGATTTGATCTCTTATATTTGGAAAGGTGAAGAAAAACATCTGAGTTTTTAATACCTTCTTATAATAGTTGGTGTTTAAAAAATACAAGAAAGAATAGCACATATGATATAAAAAATTGACAATGCCTCACTCCACTCCCTGCACAGAACTAAAGGGGCTGTAAAAAAACCCCCTTTGTCCCCCCAAAAAATGTCAAGGGCTACATAATGTTTCCTGTGCAGCTTCTTTTCTTTAATCTTTCAACATTTAGTAAGAAATTGCGGGAAAAGTATTTAAATCAAAATTCCAACCCATTTCAAGAGGCTAAAAATGAGTAAATGACTGTAATGCACTACCATATTGCTAAGTGCTCCCTCATAAGGCTCACATAACCATCCTCAGGACAGATTCACTTCCTAAAGTACTACTTTGAGAGTTCACACCTCAACCCATAACCCCCCCCCCCACCATGTATCAGGCTTTGAGAAACACATTAATATTATCAGCATTAAATTGTTTTGCATTATGCAGAACCACTACCAAAGCTCATAGTCTCTGGTGTAGCTGCATGAATATTTATGCTCTCAGATACAACAGCTGCCAGAGCTCAGTAAGGTTTGGATAGTCAAAGAACAGAGCTTCCTATAATCTTTTCTGGCTCTGTCCTACACTTTCTATAAAAGCAGTTTCTACAGACATAAATATGGCAAAATCTTGGTCTCAGATTTGTACAGATGTTCTTTGTCTAGGAGTCATACATGTTAAGTCATTCCATTTTGGAAGCGGGAAGAAATTAGGATTCTAAAAGCCAATCTCTATCCTTGCTAATACCATTCCTAAAGACTCAGAGAGGGAAATGCCACTCTGTGAAAGACAATCCTTGAAGTTCCACAATGCAAGTTTGACATGATGACTTCCATCTTATAGTAGGCATAGAAACTAACTGTTCATACAGTATCGATCACTGCAAGATCTTATCCCTCCTTACTCCCTTATAGAGTTTAGGCAGAAACTAGTAGATTTTAAAACTGCAGGTATTTAGAGATGGAAGAAATTGTAGATATATCATTCAGTCTGGAAGTGACCTCTCTCTGAAAAAAGACCCAAACTAAAAATAAAAATACTATAAACCATAGCCATTATGATCTCTTTAGGCTTCTCCACCTATTTGAATGCCAAGTGCTGCATTATGTGCTGAACACCAAACCCTGACAGTATGATAGATGTGTCAGGGCCAGGGTGCGCTCCCCACAACCTCCAGTGCGGCCCTTTGTGCTCAAGACCAGACCTCTGGTAAGAGAGCAGGGTTTCAGAAGCCTCTGCTGCCTTGGAGAACCACACAAAAATTCTAGAAGAAGTTTTAGGAGCAGAGAGTCTTCCGAGCAGCTAGGCTAAGAAGCCTCAGTGGAGGAGGCTCCACCCTTCTGAAGATGCTTTTAAGCCAAGGCTCACAGTCCCAGCCCCTGCCTAAGCTGTGTTTCTGCACCCTAACTCTGACACACTGACTGATATTCCTGGCTTGACCCTGAAACTCTCCTTATCACTGTGGACTTCTCTGGTGATGTGGTCTGCTGGTTCAGCCATGGTTGCTGTCACCCTTCCTGTCTCAGTACTGTGTTGCTGCTCCCTTGCCAGTGAGGCCATGGCTTCTGCCTGCCCTATTATCATGCTTCAGCTCCCATCTTCCCTTGCTTTGGCAAGCATCCTATTCCTACTGCTCCCTGACAAGATGTACACAGAGCATGTTAATTAGATTGGCATTTTCAGGGGACACAGGCAGGGAACATACACCAGTTCATGAGTTCCAAAAATGTTTGGGAAGACAAATAGTTATAAAAGCACTTTCTGGAGCTCCCAAGAAGCAGCCCATCAGAAAGATGAGAAGAAAAGAACAGAACTGAATGTGGACCACCCAGTGACTCAGTTAGCATCTTAATTTTTAAACCAACAATTTTAGCTATATATTTTGTAGGGAGTGAGAGCGACTGTAGGTAAACTAACTGAGGCAGTGAGCTCCTGACCAGGAAAACTGGAAAAGTTAAATTATAGTAGATTGCTCCTTTTTTCAGCAGGAAAAGGATTAGGTCTCTGCACCAGCAAACATGGCTGTGAAACCCTGCCTCTGAGAAATCCTTTTCCTTGTCTCTCAGAGAAGACATGCTTCACAGCTGAAAGTGCACACAGAGAGCATGGCCCCTGAGCCTCACTCCTGGAAAGCCCAGCACAGAGTTTGGCAGTTTGTGAAGGGCTGTTGCAAAGAGATGGGACTAATCAGTTGTCCATATCCATGGGGTATAAAACAAGGTGTAAAGGAGCTTAATTGCAACAAGAAAGACTCAGGTTAGACATCAGAGAAAATAACGGAAATGGCAAAGGCAGAGGCGCTCTGCTGGAACAGATAATCTCAGGTGATTGTGGAATCTCAGCTGAGAGATCAAAGAAACATCAATGAAGAAACACATTTGTAGAGTTAACTGAAGAGAGACAGATCAGGGGAAAGGAAATTAGATTACATGCTGAAGTCTCTTTCAGCCTGTTTTTTATGATTCACGATATCTTGATTCTTATTTTGGAGCTGATAATACTTATGTGATGAGCAATCATTCTGTCTGAATTTCCTCTGGGGAAAAGAAAGAGTCCTGGAAATCAAAACCTGCTGATAGTACATCCAGCTGATGAGTTTTTTATTCAAATATTCATAAAAAGATTCATATTCATGTACAACAGTAGTACATATAGTGCTCTCTGCACAAAATACATTCAAATGAGAACCAAAGAGGAAAATAACATACTCCCTTCCTAGAACTCAGAGAAACTGCATAGTAATTAAACTAGAAGAGATGACAGAAGGGGAGAAAACTCACCTTCAAGAGATACACCTACAGAAAATTATGACATAGCATTCAAGAGAATATAAGAACATCCATTACTGATAAATGGTAAAATCTCTGGTCACGCCTTCCAAGCACAATGAAGGATTGGCTGTTGGCTACAAAGAAGCGTGACATAATGAAAGGAAAGCACTTATCATTTGTTTCGAAAGACTTGAGTTTAACAATTATTTTTAACACCAGAATTACTAAAACCAGTTTCAACTGTCCAAATAGTACATTAATAGTACATTATTTTCCTAGTTTATGTGCTAAAACCGAGGGTATACGTAAGTTACATAGAACAAATGCAGATGCTATAAATGGAAGAACTGAATTCTACATTAGGATTATATAAAAAACCTTTTACATCAGGATGAAAAATGCTATCATAGCATGACAGAAAAGGGACAAGATCAAAGAAAGCACATCTGAAGTTTTCCTTCATACTATATCTAGTCTGATATCAAAGCTGCCAGTCCTGGTACTCTATCAGACACTGAGCACCATGGCAAGGCATGAACTGCACCATCACCCACACTACTGCTTCCTTACTTGGATTAAATGAAGATCTAGTGAATTATTGTATACAGTTATCTATATTTGACTGCATTTTAAATATTGCAGGAGGACTGAATGGAGTTCATTTGTTCATTGAGACACAAAGAAATGAGCCTCATAGTCAAAAAAGGTGTCAGGATTATTGATGTTGTACAATGCTGAAGCTGGCAAATATTCTCCTGTTTTAAACATACCTGTCAATAGTGAGTTACTGGGCATGCAACAATACATAAAACTAGGCCCAAGCTGGCACTTGCCTTTCACAGCCAGCTACAACTTGATTCTGATATTTCCTATTGTCAGACTTCTGCTTTTGGCAGTTCTGGCTTCAAATCTTGAATCCCATAACCAGCTTCATAGGCTGCAGTAGCTTGTGTAGAAACTTTCTCACTTCACACATCCTGCTAAATATGGGACCTTAAGTTCTTTATTTGATAACTGTGATAAGCCACCAAAACATTATGTCCTCTAATACAGTAAAACATATAGCCAAGAAATTGAAATAAATACAATTTTAAGAAAATCAAAGCTAAACATAAATATGCACAACTTGATCTATCTAAAAATAAAGGAAGGCATATCGTACTCAGAACATTGAAGGTGCAGTTGGCTCTGTCTCTGGAAATTTTTTTGCCTCAAACCAGTGTAAATTTCTGACCTTCAGACATATTCTGAATTTTTCCATACAAAGTTACTGTATTCTTACCATCTCAAACAAATGCAATATTCTAAGAGAAATCTGTTTAGTGAAATAGCTGATGGATCAAGTCAGTATTTCAGAGTAAACCGATACAGAAATATTCTTCATATTTTGTAAAGTGACATATAGGCGATGTCTTAAATCCTGGAAATACATTTCCTATCAGTATTACCAGTGGATTAACACTATAGCACTGCAGCAGCTCAGTGAAGATGTACTATTTTAAAATAAGTACAGGTAACTCCAAACCTCTCAGAAAAGAAGGAAATATGTGTCCTAGGAATACCATATATCTTCCTGCCTTAAAAAGTCTTTGCTCCTATTACAGTGCCCTTGGCCATGCAAGGGGGTTTCCAGAAGCAGGTAACACAAAAGGACCAGACTGAGCCGTGTGTGAGAGCTGCAGGAGCTCCACCACCGCCCACATGCCCTCAGAGGTGTGCTGGCCTTTCCTGAATTCTGCTGTAGCTGTGGCTGTGTGGGGCACCTCACTTACTCCCTCCTCACTTGCCCTTTCAACTCCACCTCAACCCTTTTTTTCCCCTCTATTTTTATTTCACTAGCAATGGAGGGGGGCATATGTGCGATAAGCTCTCTAGCCCTTTGAAAACTGAAGGGTTTAATTAATGGCACAGGGTACACATGCAGCACGACTGGTCACTCCCATCTCCCCTCACTCTGTCCAGATCGCACAAAGCACCAGGATTATGGACCCAACTTTTATGACAGAAGTCACTCCATCTGCTTCTTTGGTTGTTTCAAGAGGCTTCACAGACAAACTGCATTTAACTAAGAAACCAGCAGCTCAGCTGCTTAAATGTAGAGGCAATCTTGAGTGAAAACAGGGAAAACGCCTAATCTTTCTTGTGGAACACATATAGCACCCTCTGCTAAGAAGGCGTTTATCTCATGTGAGAAGTCATGCGTTTCAGGCATTTGTAGACACCCATGAGATTTCCACACCACCCCTATATTTAATCCATCTGTGGAGTAGTTCAGACAATCAGGACAAGTGATATAGACACTTGTTTATATAAAATTTTAACAGCTACAACTTCAAAACCTACTGGATCATCGGAAAAATCAAGGAGGAGGTTATTTAAAATTAAAAGTTGCTGAAGGCATATTTCTGTATATTTTCAGGAGTTACAGTTTCTATAAAAGCACAAATTTTGCATCCTTAGTAAGGATAGAAGAATCATGATTTCTTTTTTTTTTTTTTTTCCATATACCTAATAGCTTTTAGGAAAAAATATTTTAAAGTAAAAATAAATACATATCCTTTTTATAAACTATTATTGACTATTTTAAGAATTAGAATGTAAATAATATACTTGGATTGCAGTATTACATTAACTTCCTGATAAAGGATAATTTTTTTTTGGTTTGAGGGAGATGGAAATGTATTCTAGACAGACTCTTCTTAGCCTCACTTTAAACAAGAAACACTGTATAGTCAATAGTTATTCCCAAACTATCAAGCTAAGTAACATTTTCTTGTCAAAAGAATGCATCAAATGTATTGACATGCTTCTACCCTACATTATGAAGGATATTTATGAAGATCCTCTGGTACTGATACTCTGATAATAAGAATATGCTCCTCATTCAGAGATACTGTATATAAAACCAGCATTTTAATACCGTAAAGTCAATGTGCTTTAGGTTTCATATTCCAAATAACTGTTATCAATACCAAGGGACATTTTTGTCTCCACTGTCAATTACTTTTAATTGTAATTTTCAATTACACTGTCAATTCTTCCTCAGTTTAAGAAACTAAAACACTTGAGTTAGCCTGCTAAACAAAGTGTATTTTTTATTCAGGTTTTACACTGAAAGCTGATTTTAATTAAAGGATTTCGATTCTTTGCGCAAAGCACTTTGAAATAGGTACACTTTTTTTCCTGTATATTTCTAGCTTTTGGTTAATTTTGATTTTTTCTTTCTTTCTTTTTTTCTTTTTTTTTTTTTTTTTTTTTTTTTTTTTTTTT
>VXBU01018227.1:0-10477 GCA_013400315.1 Bombycilla garrulus | reverse complement strand
TGGTTTTTTTTGTTTTTTTTGTTTTATTTGTTTGTGATTCTTTCCTGGTGGGGTGTTCTTTGTTTGCTGGTTTTGTTGTTTGTTGTTTTGTTTTTTTTTAATAGATGCATAGATGCCTTTTGTACCTTGCTGTCCTTTACAGGTTATGACATCAGACACAAATCCAAGGAAGAAAATATCACCTGCTATAATAATTCAAAATGGAAAATATATTTGATCTGATACAAGGGGAAAAAAAAGCTTCTGAGATTTTTGTAATTGTTACTATAAATTATGTTTTTCTTTGGGGCAAAGAAGGACATACAGTAATCTGTAACAGAACATTTTTTTTCCATAGTCTAGTAAATGCAATAATTTACACAGAAGGCACTCAAGAAAAATCTCACATCAGGATGCTCTCAGCTCTCATCTGAGCTGAATGCCTGAAAAGCAACCTTGCACCTTTTGAAATGCTATTTTCCTAGAGTAATCCAGTTTTTCAGATTAATATTAAGGATTTGATAAATGATGACCAACCTTGAACTGATTAACAAATCAATTTCTCTTATTCACTCTTTTTCCTTAAAAGAAAAAAAAATACAAACCTAAGAACCAGACACTAATATCTTCACTCAAAATGATACAGACGTTTCTGAGTAAATCTGAAAATATTAGCTTTATTATTACAGATTGAGACAGTAATTAGTTAATAGCTTTTCTTTTTGAGAAAGATCAAGGTTTTATCCATGGCTGCTAACTATGGACAATACTATAGAAAACACTGTAGAGATGCTTGCCACCAATAGTCAAAGTAAAGAACCTTGTCATCTTTACATAGGAAATAAACATATTAAGAGTTATTATTTATTGGTAGTTCTTTCATTGTATTTTTGGTGCTATAAACCACCATACAAAATAATTACAGAAGAGTTGGAAGCAAAGGTTTCACAGAGGACTTAGGAACCTCCAGCTGTACTCACTGCTGCTATGGAAGCAATGCTTTTCTCTATGATAATATGGCTGTCCAGCTCTGATATTCGCCTGAGTACACATATCTATCCTGTGTATCCTGTGCAATGACCCAAACCTTGAAAAAGGTATTTTTTTCAAAATCAGTACTAAGTAATATTGTCAAGATCATACGGTTTCAGTATACAAAGAAACTGCATTTCCCAGAAAAATCCAAAAAGTAGGAAATTCACCATCCCAATTTCTTAGCAATACTGTCACTGTGAATGTGCCTCACTTTACTCCCCCTGCCCTTTCACATAATCCAGCTTTTTATAGCAACTCTTTATTCAATGGAGAGACATCATATTATCTGCTCAGATGTTCAAAATTCCCATGGCAATCTGCCTGGGTGTCTAGGATACATCTGAGATGGGTCACGCCCTGCAGCAGACACATCCAACCACATATAGAACCCCTGTACCAGCAGACCAATGAGTACTAGAGGGACAACTGTTACAGTGAGATCAGTCTGCAAGTCTGCAACGTAAAGAAACTTCTCTTAAAAAATTGTTTGGCCCAGTCTTCAATGATACACATGATGTAAATTTAAAACTAAATTTAGGTGTGGCATTTAAGTTAAAAACTAGAGTTCTGATGGGAAACTAGCTCTGATGGGAAACTAGCTTCAAGGGACTATGACAAAATCCAGTAAAGTCAGTAGCTCTTTCTGACTCCAGTTTGTTCAGAAGGCTTTGTGAAAAATCCTTGAATGATGGGATTTCTTTCCTATCTTGCTCTGAGCAAATCTTTCACATCCAGCAAAAAATTTATGCATTTTAGTGATGCACCGTTTTTTTGGAACATACTTATTTCTGCTATTGAAATTACTTATTTATGTTTGTTTTAAACAAAATGGATACTGATAAGATGGTGGTTTCACATGCAATCCTGTAACAACTGTTTTGTTGTAGTTTGATTTTTTGCAGTACTAATTCCCAAATTTTGCTGACAAGGTCCAGTGTGAGCTTCTAGAAGATCTTTGTGCCTTAAGTGACTCCACTTAGTATAATGTTGTTGGCTTTGTGGGAACTTTGTTGTTTATTGACAGCAGATTATTCACTACCAAATTAATTATTTCTTTGAACATAACTGGAAACAGTGCACATTCCATCCAAATAGTTTGTTCTCTCCCAGGCAAATTACAAATGGGTGGGTGCAACATGAACAGAGAACAGTGTTTACCACTACAAATAATACATGGGCCGTAAAGACCATTTCCCTCAGTTTGTTAGATGACACAGCTTCCTCAAAACACAAACTTAACAGATTTTTTTCCAGCTTTAGGGTTTTTTTTTTCCAGAGAATCACTTTCAATGCTTGCACTCTTGCAGAGGAACTGATGAAAATATGATTGCTTTTCATGACTCCTCCTTTGCTGCTGGGTAGGCACAATAAAAAGACATAGCTGTCTATCTCAATGTACTCATGCCATAGTAAAATGTGTGTTATTTACTGATAAAAAACACATGACAACAGTTTAAAAACAGGATTTATTCTGTCAGTCAAATTAAGGAGGCAGAATATCCTCTATGCCAAGTGATTACTTTCTGGGTCTAAGTGTGGCAAACTGCCAGATCAATTACAATGGCAGAGAAGAGGAAATATGAAGACAGATTGGCTCAGTTCTAAGCAGAAGCACTACTAAAAAAGAAACCCAGGGACACTTTAATGCAACATCCAATTACTTAAAAGTGCATCTTCGGCCTACAGTGCAGTTCTTGTTTATATGGTTTCTTTCTACTTAAAGTATTAAAAGGGAAATTAGCATAGAGTTGGACAAATTAGGTGTAAATAAAAACCACACTGATACAGCCTGTACCTTGATGCTTCTGAGGTGTAAATTTCTGAATGTCAGTTTTTACAACAAAGCCTAGAAATACCATGGGAATACAGAAGATGAGATCCAATAATATTTCAGATGTAATCCTGTTAAACCAGCGTTATTTACCCCACAATCTGTAATTGATTTCAAGGGGAAAGAAAATGGCTAGATTACTTTTCATACCCAAGTTTCTCATCTACTATTCATTATTTTATGGACAATTTACCTTTTCCAATACTGCAGGAAAAGGGATGGTAGTAGAGCTATTAGATTAAAGCCACCTAAAACTGATCTATGACGTTAGCTCCCTTATCATAAGAGGAAATTACAAAAAGGCAGATAAACGTGTTTTGTCTTTTCTTACTATTATTCTTTATAAGAGTAGAATTCATCCTCTGTTACACATCTTTATTTCAGAATCCTACAGCTGATGTGGGGAACATGCATGGGGAATATGAGTTTCCAAGAAAAGACCAGGAATTGAGTATTCAGGAGGACAAATTCTTCAGCTTCGTATGGTATGGTCTCATCAGTCTTTAGGTGAAACCTGAAAGAAATTGATTCTGATAAAAGTTGCTAAGGTTAATGTTCCACAAGTGGTGCAAATTAGTGTCTGATCATTATTTCATAGCAAAATGACATTGTCTTGAATGACACACATGTTAAAACCTGCAGCCCTCACCACCATAAATATTATGGGGCCAAATTAAAAATTAGTATCTAGAAACAGATAGAATACAGTAATATGAAATAATGAAGAAACTTTCAGGATTTCATCAGGGGATAATTACATGATGTTGTTTATACGTGAAACTACTAGATCTCTATTTTACAAAACTTTGGAATGCATTAAAATTCAGAGATGTGCAGAAATGCGAAATCATGAAGTTCAAGATATTTGCACCAAAGCAAAAGGAAAATTAGACCTATTATTTGAAGCCTGCTGAGGATCACTAAAAAGATGTACAATATATTAGGTCTTAAAGATATTTTTGCTAGACTTTGAAGAAGGTTTATGGAAAAAAAGGAATGAAAGAAGTGTTTTACTGAGACTCAGAAACTGTAAAAAGGAAAAAAAAAAAAGATAAAAGTATGAGAGCCTTAATGTTTTTTGAATAATTACGAAGAATTCTTCACCTTTAACAGAAGAGAGATTTAAAATGAGTAATATTACTAAAAGAATTTGAAAAAAAGGACAGGTGAATCTAATGCTAAACATGTCAGTTTGTACTCCATTTGCCATTTTTTAACACGCTATTATGAAAATGTATTTATAGTCCATAAATCTATCTTATGAATACAAAGTATTCAAAAGAAAACTACAATTTTATACAATATATAAAACTGTCTAACTGATGGTTTTAACTCAGGAATCATCATACTCCAAAGTACTCTTTGTTAGGTGTCCATTTAGTATAACATAAGAAACTGGAAGCAAAATACCATTCAGTTAGCTGCAGCTCTGAGTAAATGTTCAGTTTCAATCCAGCGTGTCAATGTGCGGAAATTATATTTCCATCTTGAACGTGTAAAGCAGGTGAATACAATTCCCTCTATTTCCACTTTATAAATGTAGTACATGAAATAAGAAAGATCACTGCTGGAATGCTGTCATTTTTTTCTAGTATCATTCCTTTCAAATAGATACTGAAAAAAGATTAAGAGAATGAGCTGTGTGAATGAATGTGAAAATTTAGAAATAAACTCCATTATAATTAGACAATAACACTGCAATCTGTGGTGGGGTCTTTTTTTTGTTTTTAACCACAAAGGGGTTAAAATTGATGCAACTGCTAATAAACGAAGAATAGAGTATAATTATATATACATATATATATAAGCTTTTTTTGCTGAGAACAATTAACTACTGGAATAATTTACCCAGGTAGAAAAAGGATACTTCATGATTTGAATCTTTTCATGGGTGACCAGACATTCTTTCTTGAAGAGATTCTATAGTCCAGACAGAAGTTTTGGTCACAAACCAGAAACTAGTAAGCAACATTCTTCGACCTCTGCTCAACAGATCAAACCTGATAATCACTAATGGTATAACAATGTATGCATTTTAAATGGTTCCCGACATCACCATCTACTCATTCTAATGTGTCTCAGGATCCTGCGTGATGACTCTTCCCTCATGACTGCCTTACCATTATCATTTATCACTAACTCATTTCATTTCCTTTCCCTTTGTCAAGAAAAATTCAAGATCTATTTCTCATAGAATGCAACTTAAGTTGACCCAGTAAAGTCGAGTCAGGCAGAGTAACTTCTAAAACACTCATGCTTAAGAAAGATGTCTCACACTTCATGCCAATAGCAAAATACACAGAGGCTGAGGAGAGCCATCTGCTTTCTAAGGCAAATGGGAACGGACAACAATCTGAAGCACCTGACAAGGTCCACAGCTCCTGCTCCTGTGAGCCAGGAGTGCTCTCCCACTGCTGTTTTCTATTCTTATCAGAGGGGGAAACACTAACTTGCTCTAAACACAACCATGGAGTCTGTCTGCACTTTGTTCAGAGACTAAAAAAAAATCTGTATTTTCTGTGTTATTTATCTGACTCCCTTGGTTCTGCCTCTACCTAAACCACTTGAAAAGCATGGTCAGGCATACTGCTAGCATATACATCCCAGTGGATAAGTAGACCTGCAGAGCCCTTCCTGAACCTATAGATGAGGCATTCCCAAAATATTAAGGATATATAGTTAAGCACTCACACAGGAAATGCTGTAATTAAGGTTGCATGCATTTTTTGCTTCATTTACCTATGTGTCAAATTTACAGGCTAGATAAGCTATTTAATTATAAGATTACATCATAGTCCAAATATCAGTCAAATTACTCATTACTAATGTTGCATCCCTACCTTCCTGAAATTTACTTCATGTGGAACTACAATTTATATGACAGTTTTATGAAGTCTTGTACATTATGGTGAATAGTTCAGTCTTCCATGTTAGCAAACACACAAACAAATTATTTGAGGAACAGCATTGGCTTTTAATGCAAGAACTCAAATTGTAGTAATACAGAAATTCAAATATCTAGACATCTGCTCTAACACTACTTTGGATTTCTTTTAGAGCACAAAGTTGCTCACTAAGTAACTTCAGTCAATCAGTTACCCTTCAAGTGCTGTAGTGCGAACCATATCAATAGGTGAAATTAAATGTATTATTATGGAAAGTAGGCAGATTTCTGTCTAATTAAAACAATTATTGTTATTGTCAAGTAGTAATAACTAAAATACTGCACAGGGGGAATGTCTTCCCACATCACTATTATGCGTGACAGTAGGGGCCTTGCTATCCAGGAGGTGGTTAAACACCTGCCTGCCTATGGTAAGCAGGAGTTAATTCCTTGTTTTGTTTTGCTTGCGTCCATAGCTTTTGTTATATCTATTAACTGTCTTTAGTTCAACACACAACTTCTCCCACTTAGACTCTTCTGATGTTTTCCCCCATCCCACCATGGAAGGGGAGTGAATGAGCAACTGTGTGGGGATAGTTGCCAGCTGGGATTAAACCACAACAGTATGGATGGATGTTTAACTGTGTCACCTGGAAGATCTACAGAAACATGTCACCAGGCTAATTCCTTAGCAGATGAACAAATAAATCAACATTCTTTATAATTACATCCCTTCAGTCTGAGCTATGATTTATTCCAGCCCCAGGAACAGCTGCTCTTCCGTGTGTACTACCTTGTAATTTGGACGTTTACATTCCAGTTACCCTTCTTGAGGCAAAAATGTATCCTCTATTTTACCAGCTGTTTACCAAAAGGATAGTCTATTTTTCAAGCTGTGCAGTGATCCAAAAGGATTTCACTAAAGGTCCAGTTGTTATAAGAGAAACATGAACTTACTAGTACTGAAAAATGAGTACTTGCATGACTGCCAGCATTTGAATGAAGTAACATCTGGTCTTGCCGTCCTCAATACACACAGATTCACAGACCTGTCAGTCATGGTGCTAAGCAAGTTATTTGGAGGACTTCCAGAAAATCTTAAGGACACAAACTACACTATAGAAGGCATGTCATTCCAAGGATTACATACTAGGGCACAAAACAACTTTTTAAAAAGATGCAGGTAATATAGGTTGAATGGATTCAAGTTATTTTGAAGAAATATTAGTAAAAAGGCAAATCTCTAGGAATTCATTTAGAAAAACTTATCATAGGTATAATGAGAACATGCTATGTGCATTATTGTAGCTAATGATATCCAACTCTCTTCCTTTAGTGCCAAAATTAGTCTTCTCGCTATCATTCAGAATAAAATATGATACTAACTTCCTTTAAAAAAATAAAATTTCTAAGAAACTAAAATAGTTTCTTGAACAGATGAAAGTAAACATTCAATGGTATCAGCTCCTCTTGTTTTCTCCATAAAGGTGTGTTTGGGTACTATCATAAAGAGAACCATTGAGGGCAGTACAAACATAACAGATAATTAAGCACCAGAAGAGAACTTCTACTAAAATCAATGGATTTGCATGACTGGGTATTAAGTAAGATGTTTCAGCAGCATGAAATCTTTGTGTATTAGGAAAGCAGAATTTGTCTTTCTTCATTCTTTGAAAGTCTGAAGGGACAAATATTAAGGACTGTGTAAGGGACCTCAATAAGTTACTTGGTGTCTTTTTCACATGACATTATTCAGTATTTGAAATGACTCTTGGTTCAATTACTTCACTCTCCCATTTACAAACCTGGATGCAGTAAAAGGGCATCCTTTTTTTTAATTCCATCTGCAGTGATTGAGCTAATTCATCAGTCTTAACAAAGCCAATAGCTTAGTCCTCCAATCTCCTTCCACTCAAACCCATCAACTATACCATAAATGAACATAGCTCAGTGATCATGGAACTCTGAATATATTTATTTTTCTTACTGTATAATTGAAGTTTGACATATTTTGTTTTCTACTTCTTTGTGTGTGTGTGTTTTGTTTTACTTTATATCCTCTATATCATTTGCAGTTACAAATTTCTAAGACGAAAGTCTGGACTTGACAAAGCACAAACTTCCTTGCCAGCTTCAACAATTATTTCAAAGATTGATATGCCGGTTCAGTAATCCCTTGCACTCAAAAGAACTCTATTAATTGTCTCCCTCTCTACAGGGAAGCCATTCTTCAGCATTATCCCTCACTGCATGTGTCAAGATCTATGAACACTGCAAAAAAAATTCCATTTTTAAGCCAAAACATATATTCATTATGTAAAAAATCTTCTTAAATTAGGAAAAGAAACCAAAAGAACATCAAAACATTACAACTTGCTTCTTCACTGTCTGACTGAGAAGGGAGCAGCTCTGTTCATAGATCTTAAGGAGAATGGTTTTCACCTTCCTCTATTTTTCACATTGATCATTTCATTCTGTAGTTTTAGGTGACCAGATTGTTCCCCTTTGTGTGAATTGGGCAATATTCTTCTAGATTTGCCTTTTCCCTTAACTTGCTAAAAGAGTGTTTATTTCCTGCCCATGGAGTTCTGTTTTCCAGTTGCATCCACGAGTGGTTGAAAAGTAAAAATGAAAGAAAGAAGGCTACATTGGTTGCACGAAAGAACCCTCCCTAAGTCCAGCGGAACGGAGCTGCTGATTATTGTATACAGATAAATATATTTCACTTCTTTAACTCTTACTGAAATTCAGCAGTTCACACGAAGTTTTTACACTATCAGAGGACATGAAACAAAGATGTTTTATTACTGCTCTATGATTAGAAGATTTGTGTATTTTGTATAATGTTCAAGAACAGAATTGGTCTGGAGCTATAGATTTAATGTATTCACTACTACTTATAATCAAAAACAGATGTTTGGGGTTTTTTTCTTGCAGATTGTATGCATGTTAAAGAATAACAAACCACTATTAGCCAATGTTTCCAGGGGTATCTTTTCTTTGATAGTATTATCTAGAAAACCCAAATTGTGAAGACAAATAAGGCACCGAGAATATGAAAGAATAATTCAAGTATATGTAAAAATATGGGGTTTGTTAGGTTTCTGAGGTGAACTGACTGAAACAATTTTTGCCCTTTCTTCCCTCTAGCAAATTTTGAGTTCATTGATTTTCAAACTAATTCCAAAAGAGGAGTAGAAATACCAAAACTTATAATTCCTAAAGTTTAGGGAAACCTTGGAGATGTATAGATCAGAAGACATTAGATCATTACTTTCTGAGGACAAAAAAATCAAACAGATGGTGAATATTATGCATTCCACTGGGTAAAAGCCTACTTATACAAGCAGTCTGTGAAAACTACCCAGGACAAAAATATGACAAAGGATATCATAACAATGGTAGAACTAAGCAATATCTTTCTTCTGAATCTCAAGATTGCCATAGATTTTTTTATGTCACAGAAAAAAACCCAAACCAAAGAGACTCCCCAAAATCCAAACCACATAAAAGAACTAGGAAAGAGAAGACCTTAAGTAGTCTGAGATCAAGTTCCATGGGGTGGGCTGTGCTTGCACCTTCAACTATCAACTAACCCTGCCACAGCTCCTTTCCCTTTTCCTGTCCATATTCCCATTCATTCCTAGAAGACCTCTTCAAGAAGGTATACACAACTATCAATCACACAAGACTAGATCAAAAGTTTCTAAAATTATCACATAGTTATGACTGAGAATGCAGATGTACTTCAGTGTAAATTGGGCAGGTTAACTGCAGTGTCTTTGGGAGTGGATTAAAGTCTACATTGCAAATTTGTTGCAACAAAGTTGACATATGGCAAATAATATCCCTTGGCTCAGGCCCCAGACAAATATTTTGTAGCTCCACCCATCCCCACCAAAGCACTCCCTGCTGTGTGTCTTTTTTTTTTCTTTCTTTTTTTTTCTTTTTTTTTCTTTTTTTGGGGGGGAGGAAGGGAGGGAGGAGAAGGGAATTATTAGTCTAAGAGCTTTTCCACTGGCAATTCTGATCCAAAAACTTTTTACATGAATGGTACATTTGAATGCCATTCATTACAATATGATTTAATTCAGCCCAAGTTATTCCTTGTATGGTGTATACAGAAAACAGCCATGGCAGGTGAGCAACTTGCAGAACTGAGATCATAATAAAAATATGAGGCTGTTAGTGAATGATGCTGAGCAGATGACCCTCATTTCATTTCTATGCTGGCTTTTCTCTTTGATCCTAGGCCATCACTTCTCCAAATGACAACACCCACTGCTCTGCAGGGGCCTCAGAGGCAAGCAATTTCATTATATGAGGCATAGAGCAAAATGAAATGAGTTGATAATGGTACATCAGCAATTAATGTAGTAGGGTGATTTTGGTGTGATTCAAATTTCACCATGACTTTATATATCCATCTGCAAATGTCTTATCATGCAAGCTGTAGTTTCTGAATATCATTAAAGGAATAATTTTTAAAATTAGAAAAAGGAATCCCTGTTAAATACAAATACCTAAAGGTGTGCTGGATGCCAACTGTTTCTAAAGATCTAATATATTACAGAATAGCTGATAGCAGATTAGAGATACGAAATTTTGAAGTGGACAAAAATTGAGACCCAATTATGGCTAGCATTTATGCTGATGTTTAATTGGGATGCATTTGACTTGCATGAGAGTCAGGCCTATGCTGACCTGTTTACCAATGTTTGCCTGTGTGGGGGGTTAGGATGTTAGTT
>VXBU01018224.1:61343-81214 GCA_013400315.1 Bombycilla garrulus | reverse complement strand
TTGTAACCTAGGACAACTACTATTTCTATGAGCGATACAATACACATTTAAGCTGATAGATTGTATTATATTCACAAGCAGCTAGAAGGAGTTGTAATTTATAACATATCTAAATATTTATGATCAATAACAACATACAAAAGCTAATACATAAATGCAAAAATCAACATTACCTAGTAATTTTTAATATGCGACACAGGGAATGAGCTTGTGACTAAGCCTCATCCCTAATGTGGTTCAGCTGTATAAGACAGACAGGTCAACAGCATTGAAGGAAAAGAAGCACGGAATGCTGGTGAGTATTGACCAATTATAAAAGAGTAAACGGGCACACAGGTGTTATGTGTGTGAGCAAAAAGCGTATAAAAGGTTGTATTGGGGAATAATAAAAGTGCTGATGTTTGAAACCATTCTCTGTGTCAGTCATGTGTCCATCGTCAGTGGCCTGCACTCTGCTGCCACAGGAATGGAGAAAAACACATTAGCAGTGTCAATGGTGGGACAACTTTTCTTCCTTGAACCCCAGTTTGTACTGAAGTTCCAGCATGTCCAGCACAGCAACATTCAGTGACGGTGTGACTTCATTCAGGACACAACAGAGGGAATCTCCACCCTCTACTGGACTTGGGCACTGGCAATATAGGACTTCTAAAGCATGAAGGAGTCTTGCTGACTACTGTTATGTGAAAAGGGAGATTTCCTTAAACCTTAGTGTTTGTCTGTCAGAGTCCTAGGAAAGGCAAGACCCTTGTGCCTGACCAGTCTGTCAGTTTCCCCCTCTTCACTGTGCTGTCCTACTGGGTTGGAGGGTGGTTTGACTGACTTATTTAGGAACACATGCCAGCAGCATAAGGGAGACTCCACAGCAGGTCTTCCACTTTATGACCCCTCAATGGGTCTTCCACTTTATTCAAGTATGTAAATATGAGCCAGTAACTGCCAATGACTGCCAGAACCCATGAAGGACTCACTTTAACCGTTTATTGAATAACATTCTTTTTTAATAGAAAACTGTGACAGGTTAAGTTTTAAGAATTGCTAGGGGTAGTATCTGACTGCAAAAATGTATTTAAAATTAGACACAGACAAGCTCTAATCCCCAATAAATGTACTCGGCATGCATAGAGTACAGTTCTTACCCAAGAGGCATTCCTATGGGGGACAAGACAGGTTCAACTCCTCAACTGATCCCAGTAGTTACAATGGAGTCTTCTCTCCATTCTCAACTTACTTTTATACTTTATGTAGGGAGAGCTTGAATGACTCTAGTCATACAGATCTATGTTACTGACTAGCATGAAATTCTCTCACTTCACTCTAGAAGAGTGAAGATTATAGTAAAAAGAAATACAGACTGCTTGCACAGTGAGGGTTGGTTGTACCTTGGAGGCAGGTATCTTTGGGATGGAGGTGTGTAGTAATGTTACAATTACATTATAATGAACCAAGTTCATCTGAAGAGAGTGATTTTGCTACAGTTGTTGGCTCAGCAGCAACACATTTTTCCTCTACTCTCTTGGCTGACAGGTGTGCAGTTTCTCAGCTGCAAAGTCTGTCTATCTCCAGGGCACTCTGGAGCAGGCTGTGCAGGAGCAGGATGAGGAAGATGTCCATACCTCACTTACTTCTGGCAAGAGTTCCCAATCTTCCCAGAGCATCTGTGAGACCTGCCAGGCTGCAGACAGAGGAACCCCTTTGGACAGGTCTCCCTGATTCTTCAGACATGTGGGTATCAGCAGAATCCACTCTTCCCCAAGGATGTCCTTGGCCAGGGCAGGCCAGAAAGCAAAAATGGGGGCCTAGCCCATTCCAGCAGGCATTTCCAGGAGCCAGAGGCACAGCAGCAATTCTGTATCTGCCACTTCCCAGTCCATGGCTCCCAGGATGCTCTGGCAGTGCCATAGGAGAAGACCCTTGGTGTGATGCTGGACAAGATCCTCCAGCAGAAAAGGCAGGTGTGCCCATCTCCAGGGCACTCTCTGTAGCAGGCTGTGCAGGAGCAGGAGAAAGAAGATCTCTGCACCTCTCTTGCTTGTGGAAAGACCCTCCATCCCTCCAGAGCCTCTGTGAGAACTGTCAGGCTGCAGATGGAGGAACCCCTTTGGACAGATCTCCCAGCTCCCTCAGAGCCATGGGTATCAGCAGAACCTGCTAATGCCTGAGTATGCACATGACCAGGAAACACCTGAAAGCAAACATGGGACCCCAGCCCACTCCAATAAGAAGCTCCACACTGCTCCACTACCCACCCGCTTCACCGCCACCCTCTGCCGCTGCCACTGCCACCACCGAGACCCATGCCTCGGATTCCTGAAGCCGCTACCATCACCACCTGTGCACTCCGAGCACCACCTGTGCACTCCGAGCACCACTTGTGCACTCCGAGCATCGCCACCACCCTCATGCCCTTGGCGTGGCAGCGGCTTTTCCTTCCCGGGAGGCAGCACCAGCACAGCAGGGGCACAGCCACTCCTGCTGCCACTCCTGTTCCTGCTGCCACTCCCAAAGCCAGCGGGGCCAGCCAGCTGGCATCACTGACTGCCAAAAGCCACCATGCATGTGCAGCTTTTTACCTGGACAGCAGTGGCTGCACCTAGCATTCATGAGCCCAGATTTAAATCCCATACAAGATCCCAGATGTGGAAAGTTACAGCAAGAGAGAAAAAAACTCTGAATAGACAAAGTTCCTAGTTCCTTCAAACAGATCTTCTTTTCTTAACTTCTCAAGTCCTTCATTGTTTCATTTATATATATACACACATTGTATTTTCAAACCCAAGAGATCCATATTCAGAATTCCTCATGAGCTAAAATCCTGTATATAATTCAGGAGCCTTGAGAAATGGTGGTGTCCTGCTGTCTGTCCTTGACCTTCTGCTGGTCACTGTGGCTGTCTGGCTGGCCATTGGCAACCATGGAGACAGTAGATGGGGATGTCTAAAAGCAGAAGAGAGTGGTAGGGGAGCCCTAGAGTCAAAGATGAGTCCTCATGGAGGTATGATCAATGCTCCAGTTTATTGCAAAAATAATACTACATTATATAGGGTTATTTTCACAGTACACGCAGCATGTAGCATATCATGATTGGTTACAGAGTCTTGTTCACGTGGCACTTTAGCTACTATGATTGGTGGGATGCCTCGGATCATACTTTTTGGACTACAGACATCTATCTTATGGTCAGCATATTCTACAGTGGTTCCATTGTGGTCAGCATTGTAATTAGCACATCCTGCAGTAATCAGCATACTGTGGTTAGTACATCAGTACAATGTGCTCTGTGTTCTCTTTTCTTGTTACTTTCTAGCATAATTCCTTGTACTGACTGACCAAGGACAGTAGCTGCTTGCTACTTAGCCAGATATTCAGGATTGTGCTAGCAGGCCTCTAAAATCACTGGGAGCCCTGTTTCTTCCAAAATGCTCTCTACAGACATCCACGATGTGTAACCACCCCGGGGTCTGGTCCAGGGGATCATGGAAAAGCCAAGGAGCTCCAGTGGCTCCCAGGTCCTCCAGGCCTCAGGCAATCCCTCCCATGCACCCCCTGGACAGCCCCTGCAGCTGTGACCCCTGTGTGGCAGTGGCCCAGGAGCTGTAGAATCTGATGCTATTGCTGTGGACTCAGAAAGGGGCATCTCTATTGCTGTATTCTGGGATGTGGCAGGTGTTGTGGAAAGAACTAGAGGAGCTGGTGAAGGGAGGCCACCTGCCCTGCTGTGGCTCATCCAGGACCTCCAGGAGCCTCCATCCTTCCAAGAGGCTGCTTCCAACAGCCTCCCTCCCTCTGAAAGCCTCCCTATCTCCAAGAACCTGCAATCCTCTGAAAGACTCAACTTTCCAAGAGGCTTTATTCCCTCTGAGAGCCTCCAGCCCTCTGAGAACCTCAGTCCTTTAGACAGCCTCTCTCCCTCCCTCCCTCTGAGAGCCTACCCATTTCTGAGAACCTTCATCCCTAAGAAAACCAGCATCTTCAAGGAGCCTCCATTCCCTCTAAGAGCCTTCCGCCCTTCAAGATCCTCCAACTTCCAAGATCCTTCATCCTGTCCAAGAGCCTCAATCCCTCTAAGAACCTCCCTCCTGAAAGCTTCCATCCCTCCCAAAAGCTCAGTGACACCTGCCAGCCTGCAGAAGCTGCAGACCCTACGGACAGATCTCCTTGCTCCCTTGGAGCCATGAAGATCAAAAACACCGGCCCATCCCTGAGCATTCACATGGTCAGCAGAAGCCCAGAAGTAAAAATGGGAGCCCAGCCCGATCCAGGGAAGCATTCCCAGGAGCAGGTGGCAGAGCAACAGGTGTCCTGCAGCCAGCAGTTTTCACCAGGATGCTGTTGCTGTGTCAGCTGGGAATACACTGTGTTTGGCGGTGGAGACGATCCCCAAGAAAGAAAGGAAGTGGCATCTCAAGGAAGCTGCCTCAAAACAGCCACTGACTACCACTGCAGTAGCAGCTCAGATGTTCTGAGGAGCATCAGTGTTAAATAAATTAGAATTTTTGCAGAAAGCTGAGTATCTCCACACTTCTGGATTTGACTGGGTTAGGGTTCCTTTCTTCCCAGGAATTGGTGTAGTTCTGGGTTCGGATTCAGGACAGGAATGCTGTGGATCATGCATGGGTGGTTTGGTTGCTGCTGAGCCAGGGTTGCACTCCTCAGGGACTTTGCAGTGTTGCATAGAACAGTCCGTGTTTTCCACTGGGAAGGGAGGGATGAGTGTTGAAGAGGGAGACAAAGAATGCATTAAACACCAGTTCTGTGTCTCTGTCCCTGTTTTTGAGGTGACTATCCACACCATGGAAGGGTCCAATGTTATTCCTACACTGCCTTTTTGCCATCAATATATTTGAAAATACTCTTTTCATTGTGCCTCACAATTCTGGCCACCTTCATCTCCAGCTGAGCTTTGGCCGCACCAAATTTCTCCCTACAGTGACAAGCTTTGTATTCTTCTCCTGTATCTTGACCTTGCTTCCACTGGGCACACAGCTTCCTTTTCCATCCTCTTTCCCAGAGAGGATGCCTGTTCAGGCAAGCCAGCCTTTTGCCTTGCCTGCTTGGCTTCCGACATTTGGGAATCACCTGCTGCTGTGCCCTTAGGAGATAATGATTCAAAAGTGACCAGCAGTGATGGACCCCAGCACCTACAAAAACATTTTCCCTGGGGACCTTGCTTACCAGTTCCTTGGGCAACCTGTACTCTGGACATGCTCTCCTCATGTCCAGAGCTGAGTATGAGGAAACACCCTTTTCCTCTTGTCAGAGATTTGAAACTTGATTTTTTTGTCATTTCCGTGGCCAAGACAGCCACCAATTCCCATTTGGCTCAGGGTATGTAGGACTCAGACAGAGGCCTAGCTGTAGGGGGGCTGATCTGGGGATTCATGAGTTCCAGGGAGATTCCCCCTTACCTGGGATAGTGGCACTCCATGGGAAAGGAGAAGGATCTGACAAGAGCCACCAGCCCCCTGGCCAGGTGTCAGTAGTGGAAGACATATCCATAGTGGATGCTATCTGGAAGGAACTGAGGGAAAGAGTGGGTGTGGGGCTGAGCTCAGAGAGGATGTCCCCCCAGCCCAGCAACCAGAAGGCCCCTGGCACACAGCAGAAGCCAAGTTTCAGGTCAACAGGAAGAGCCCCTCCCTCACCAGTGCTCCCAGCCCCCCAGAAAGGTTGGTTATGCCCATCGGTATGGCCAAGGACCTTTCCCATAGGAACAGGGCTGGTCACCCTAAAAAGGGGGGTCAATACCCCAGGGGCAAAGCCAGCACAGGGAGGAATGAGTGGGATGACTGTGAAAGGTGAGAGGGCCATTTCTACTCCTCCCATCCCACATCAGGGAGCAGGGAACTCCCTGGGACAGATCCAGGAGGGTATTCAGGATCATTCTTGTCAGAGGCAGCTATACCAAGGAGATCCAGGAGGATTCAAGGTCCACTCCTGTGTCCTGGAATATGCCCCCGCCCCTGCCCTGTGCTCCCCACAGCCCCCTGCTCTGCAGGGAGGAGCCACCAGAGCCTTATTGCTCTGATGGACTCTTCTTCCAGAAATTCACTGCTGAGCTGGTTTCTCTTTTTTTCCTGTTTCTGAGCTCCTGTAAACATGGCATAGAGCTGGAAGGGGCAGGAGGGCATTGACTTCCCCTCCCTGCAAGGATTTAAACAGAGCCTTGCTTCCTTTCTGCTCCCTGGTCTGTTCCACCCCCTTGGGAGGTGCTTATGGTTGCAGATTGGGTGTATGGGGAATCACTGTAGAATAGGTCTCAAGCATGCCAACCACATTCCATCCAGGGAGTAGCAGCTGTATTTTATCCTATAATTCCCGTACTGTTGTAACTCCTGTTAGGATGTGAATATAACTTTTCCGTTTCCTCTAACTTGACCCATAGCCATCTTTCCACACATTTTCTGGATTTCCAGTTAATGAAAAATCTCATGGTGGGGGTGTGCTGATTTGAAAGCAAAACCAGTGAGACTCCAAGTCAGAAATACAATTTAATAGGAAGGAGTAAGATACATGCAGTAGTACCAAAGAAAAACAGCCATTGACAGAGTCAGAATACAACCTGATACCTTTCTAGCTAGTTAGGGTGGTAGCAGTCCAGATGAGGTGGTCTTGTTGAAATGGCAGTCCTGTAGAAAGGTATGGTCGCTCTTGTACTCTGGAAACCAATGGGTAAGGGCTGCTTGTTCTGTCTCAAACTCCACATTATATCCAGGTGGAAATGCTTGGCTCCTCCCCCTGGGCGGAGCATCTCACAATGGGCTGATGTCATTCTATGAGTCATGTGGTGGGTTCTTGATTCTCCATTAAACACAAATAGCTCCTGGAGGGAGTTATCTATGATTCATGGGGCAAGGCATTGATGGCCCATTAACAGGAGATAGTCTGGGGGAGGAGGCAAGGAAAACACTGCCCCTCCTGGTTTCAACAGTTCATGAAGATGGAGATAGAGTACATACCTTCTGGCATATTTTACATTGTAACCTAGGACAGGGGGTTACAGAGTCCTGGTTGGTGCTGTGTTGTCGATGGTGCACTGCTGTGGTAGCAATTGGTGCCTGTTGTTCTTTAACCCACAACAACCTCACAGCAGAAGGGCCCTCTGAGAGACCATGCCAGGTATTAATTCAATTGTCTAATTTCCTCTGTCTAGAAAACAGCTATCCCAAAAGCCCAGCAATGCCCTTCTAGGTCCTTGAAATACCCTCTTTTCATATAATCAATCTATGCCAAGGATGCATGTGGCGCCTGGGCTAGTCACAATGGGTATTTTGGGATGTGTATGCAGTGCTGCTCTCCTACCCTTACCTAGGCATTACCTTTGGGAATCCATTAATAATCATATCCAGTCTGTGGAGGGAATAGGGGAGAATGATTTCCCCCAGCCTTTTACACACTTTTCCTCCTTCAGGCCAGTTCCAACAGCTTTTGAGACTTGAATTCCCTTTGGATGTTAAGGAATGCATATTCTTGTTCCTAAATCTTCCAGGTCTCCTCAGTGGGGTCCATACCATGTTTAGAGTCATGAAAGAGACTTCTAGGGAAATCTGCCCCAAGAGTGGATAGACATGAGTGGAATGGAATGTGAGATAAAATGGGTCATCTTTTGAAGGATTATTCTGCCACAATGGTTTGAAAGTTCACTCCTGAAAAACTACAGGATCTTGTTAAAGTGATATGAAGGAAAAAAATCTGTGGTAGTTCCAGGGAGGTACAAAGTTATGCAAAGTGCTGAGCCCTATTAAGTGCTGGCTACTATTTATCAGACACTGCCTGATACTAGACAGCATCCTCAGATAGGAGAAAGAAAGCAGAGCAACAGCCACTAGGGCCATTCAAACTGCAGCTGAACCACAGGAACAACCTCTGCCAGTAGCAGTTGCACCTATACAGACAAATAAAACAAAAACCAAATCAGTTTTCCTGGTGGGTATCTTGGTTTTGAAAGACAGGTGCCTGCCAAGGAAGGCAGGAGTTTCTCTTGGAGTAGAAAATGCAAACACCCTCCCTCCAAATTATTAAAAGGGGGTCTCAGGCAAAGATATGAGGATAGGAATAACAGTTCTTTAATATGTATAAACAAAATAAAGTAAAACAAAAAACAACAAACTACAACCTAATAGGAAAATTAGAAAATACAGTATTAAACAAAAAACAAACAAACAAACAAACAAAATCTGACAGTTAGAATACAACCTGACACCCTGTCAGTCAGGGTGTTGGTAGCAGTCCAGTTTGAATGGTGGCTCCACTAGTCCTCCTGGAGTGACAGATGGTTCTGTTGAAGCGGAGATCCTGTAGAAGGGTGGAGTTTTCCTCCAGTGGTCCACTGGTGATGTTAAAAGGTCTGGTCCTTCCTCTGGGAATCCAGTGTGAGAGAAGGCTGCTCCTCTGGGAATCTAATAGAAGGCAGATTCCTGTTCTGTCCAAATGCCCAGATTATATCCAGGTGGAAATGCTTGGCTCCTCCCCCTGGGTGGAGCATCTCACAATGGGATTATGTAATTCTATGAGCCATGTGGTGGGTCTTCACAATGGGCTGATGTCATTCTATGAGTCATGTGGTGGGTCCTTAATTGCCCATTAAACAGGAAATGGCTCCCGGAGGGAGTTATCTATGATTCATGGGGCAAGGCGTTGATGGCGCATTAACAGGAGATGGTCCGGGGGAGGATGCAAGGAAAACACTGCCCCTTCTGGTTTTAACAGTTCATGAAGATGGAGATAGAATACATACCTTTTGGCATATTTTTACATTGTAACCTAGGACAGTGGGCAATGGAGAGGAAAGAAGGCCATCGGAAAAGGCAGGGCCAGGAATAATTCTGATTCCTATCCCCAGGTGAACTCCAAGATACACAAAAATATTTCAGCTGCCAGTCGTATGAACCCCTGGTGACCTGGCTGCTCCAACACTGGGATATTACAACCCAAAATATTAAAGTAGATGGTAGCCAAACAACTAGGATACCTGTCCTGGGATGCAGGCATTGACAAAAGGATTGGCAAGAGAAGCTCTCAGCTTCTGGAGGTGACTCCTGTCAAGTGTGAGGGAAAGGCATCCTCTCAAAGTAGTTTGCCCAAGCAGGTGGAATGCCATGGAGAAAGGCATCCAGCACCTGAGAGAATCAGCGGTGCTGGAGGTAATCTATATGGACTCAAATGATGAGCAATCCCCTGTAGATCCAAATGAGGTTCATTGTACACAATCCATGTGGCAGAAGTTTGTATGGAGCATGCCATCGTTATACCAACTCATTGGCATTGAGGTCAATGAAAGGAGAACAGTGCTGACTCTGGCAACATGAAGATCATTTTTTTCCTCCCTGCCTACCTGCACCTTGGGTATGGAAAGACTGTCCAAGACCACAGACAGATTTGAAAGACTCAGGCGTGCTAAAGAAGTGTCCCATGCCCCACCAATACAGACCACAGTCTCTGCTACTTGGAGGAAGCACCCCCTGCTCAAGAGAGAGTATACACCAAGAGGTAATCTATGATTTACCTGCCCGACCATGGAGAGGAAGGGGGGTGGAAAACCTGCCTCTGCCCTAGCAGCACAGGTATGTGATTTGAGAGGAGGAACAATCACAGCAGGAAATTCTTCAAGGATAAATGCTGCTCCAGTTTCTATAGGGCACATTATTAGGTCCTCAGACGGAATAAAAGGGTGGATGTTACTTCTGTTCCTCTTGAAAGGATGTCCAGTTCATATCTACAAGAAGTGAGCAGTGAGTAATATGGCGAGAACTAGAGAGACCCTGCCTCCAGCCAGATGGGGAAAAAGAAATCCAGATCTATTGGGCTATGCAGATCTGATGGTCCTGCAAATCAGTCCCACAAGATTATAAGGCTTTAGTTGACACCTGTAGGAACAATGTCACAAGATTCCACCAAGATATGTACAGGCAGAATCCATCTCTATTTTTGGGGTGACAGAAGGATCCCAACAGCTGCCTGTACCGGAAGCTGAAGTGATGGTGATTGGAAGTCAATGGCTAAACACTCCATTGCCCTTGATGTCATCATGTCATAAACTAATATTTCACAGTACAGCCACCATGCAATCTTGACCCTTCTCCTAGCTTGTAAAAAAGCACCATTATGGGAACATATTGCATATATGGAAACATGTACAGGGTTAGGTACAGCACCCACAAGGACAGATCAAGCAACATTGTGATCAGTGGCTCCAGATTTTACACAGCAAATTCTTAGATCAAACTTGTTTCCAACCTGCTCTGGGCAAATCTGTTGTTATCTCAACCCTTTGTGACTCAAGTTATGTGCCAATCAATGCTATCATGGCTTACAAATTGTACTCTCCAATTCAGTGCCTCCACTGAGACTCTCCACACATCACTTACTTACTTCTTTCCCTCCATCCTCTTCCCCTACTCCTCTCCAGTACAGCAGATTGGAGAATTGGAGAAACAAAGGGCAAAGATCACAGGCTGAGATAAGAACAATTTACTGGAAACGGCAATGAGATAACAAAATGAACAATAACAACAACAACAACAACATTAGTAATAAAATTATATAAAAGAAAGAGTGCAGAGCTCAACCTGACCAAAGTTACATCACCCAAATTACTCCCTCTGGTCAGGACCAGCATCACCCCACCACGCTGTCTGACATGCATGCTCCATGGGAAGGAATGTCTTTCTTCTCAGAAGAAGAGAAAGGGAATCCCTTTTTCCTGCCCCAGCAATGACAGGATGGGTATTGAGTAACATCTGGGCTTTGGCCACATCTGCTCCCGCTCATCTGGGGCAAAATGAGGACAGTACCAGAAAAAGAATATGTTAGGTCTAGCAACATAAAGGCTACTATGTGTTATAAAGCACTGAAATTATTACATATAGCCAATGTTTGTCTAATATGTAGTAAAAGTATTTTCCTACAATTATTTTTTGTGTGATTTTTTTGTGAGTGTGATAATCAAGATCTGGAAAGTTTTCCATATGTCTCTTCATAAAAGGCTTTATGGGTATTTAAACTGTATTTTAGCAGGCAATATTCTCCCTTTACACATTCTCTCCTTGCAAGGTGTAGTTCAATGAAGACTAAACTTTGGAACCCACTGCTAACTCATGCCTGTATTTGTGCAGGACACACACTGAATTTGCAGCTTCCACTCCTTTCCCACTCAAAAAGCTCTGCCAAATTCATGTAGGAAGTAGAGCATAGTGCAGAGGCAGTTTCTTCTTTTGATCAGCCTTCCCAGATGCTGGGGCCACTCATTGCTTCCAGTGATGAAAGCAGAAAGAGATTCATCATATTTATAGACTCCTAGCAAAAGGCTACTCAGCCAAATCTATCTTGGGTAGCTTCAGTTCAACACTAGGTCTTCTTTATAGTAAACTCAAAACTTTAAGTGTTCAAATAACTTTTCATAAAGTAAAACAAGTATTTTTTAAGTTGTCACATTTTCACACTGCTTTGTCTCATAGGCTACTTTAAAAAGACATCAAGCAAAACATTTGAAAGACAGGCAAATGTTCCTAATACAATATGAACTTATCTCTGCGACTCTGCAGAAAGACACAGCTTACAAACAGTTCTTTCAAAAACATCCATATCCCATTCAAGGTTGAAATGAAACATTCTCTGAAACATTTCTTCTGACATTCACTAATTAATACAATGTCATTCCCTAAATAATTTCAATTTTGTACCAAGGAAAATGTCCTTATAGTTGAGAACTGTGCCAGTTTAATTATTGCATTATGACCACTTGCGTATGGAAAACGGTAAGATCTGTCAATTAATTTTGGAAAGTAGATTTTGTTTCTTTATGGAATACTATACTATTTGATAATACTATTAATGTATAATAATATTATTAATATATAGTAGTATCCTGCTTTGTAAATAGAAGCTTGCTTTTCTTTAAAACTCTGTAGTGAAGTGATTCCTACAGACCAGTATTACAGTGTATGTTTACTAAATCATATAGTAAAGTATGTCTCACAAAATCAATAGAATCATAGAATCAACTAGGTTGAGAAAGTGATGAATCGAGTCTCATCTGTATGAGGTCTTTAATACATGCTGTAGCTGGGTTCCTTAAAGTGGAGGAGATGGGCTATGAACGACACCTGCACTCATGCAGTGAACATGGCAAACTGTTTATTTTGTCCTGCACCTGCCCTAAAACATGATAATTAGCTTACATTCCTTTGTGAAGAAGATGATAGTTAATTGGCTACATTGTTCTAACTTATCTATAACACATTATAATTGGTACAACTTAAAGAAACAAAGATTAGGCTAATTTTCCCTGTGTCACAATTTCAGACCTTACAAGCCCCTGCAGGCCCCTACTAGGCCCAGTTAGGCCAAGGCTGGACAGTCCAACCTCTGCAGGGGCACCCCGTGCCCCCGCTCAAGAAGGAATCCTTCTACAACATACTATATATTTTCTTTAAAAAGAACATTTTCAAGATCAACGATTTTCCTCTGAAACAAAGCAGATGCATTTACTATACTGAATATACAATTCCCGAGTATTAATTGTAATTAGCACTTAGATGCATCACTGACTTTACAGTTTGACTTTGCTGCTTCTGCCAGTCCTGTCATCAATAAACAGCATTTTCATCTACAGAAAAGCCTGAAGGTGGGCAGGGTTTGACACTGACAAGATTAAAAAAAACAGGCCCAACTCTCTATATATCTGCTACATGCTCTCACATTCACCAGGAGTGACTAGAAAAATTCAGAGACAACCCACATAGTCAAGTTCTATGTAAAAAAAAATTTATTATGGAGATTAGGTGACATTTACAAAATGCTGAACTCTTTCTACATGATAATCAATCAGTGTGAGAGAGATTTATCCAAATGCATATTCGGTAACATGTAACAGAGCAAAAATATCTTCTGTCATATGAAGACAGAAAAAATTGCTAGTATCTGCATGACCAAAAGGTACCAAGTCTTATAGATACAAACACCTGAACTCTGACAGGGACAATAACAATTAATCACAGTGTGTGGCAGATCATGAAACTCACCCTGGACTAGATCAGTGAATCAAAGTATTGCTAAAATTGAAAGTACTAGTTCAACAATTAATGATTTAAAGAGATTAAATTCAGCTGTATTAATTCAATAAAATTCTACCAACATCATAGTCCTGAGGACGATGATGTCTTTATAACCAAAAAATTGAATTTGCACTCTCTTTTCTGACATGAATCATAAATAAAAGTCCTATCATGGTTCAGACTTTCGGGTTTTCTGAGGAGACATTGTTCTTTGTGGACAGTACAGAGTCCTCTGCAATTTTTATATGCACATATTCTGATACCCATTACTTATAAATATTTTTTTCCACATTGGTGCACTGTGTTATGAAATTGCCATTTTCTCCTGAGAGGTAACTGGGCACATACCTTCTACAGCAATTAGCTAGGTAATTATTTAGGTAATAACATAAATAAAATTCCTTTTGGACTTAATACTTGCCTAAAAATGTTGAAAGCACATGAAATGCATGTGAAAACACATATATAAATACATACTGCAGGGGTGTGATTTGTAGTATCTGTACATTAAAATAATGCATTGATTAGCACTGTTACACATCTAAAGTTTTTATTGGAATGATGAAATTTTAGAAAACTGTGTTCCAATGTCTTCTTTAGGATCTAAAGAATCTCATAGATCCTTCTTGCAACTAAATTCATCCCAGCTGGATGTGAAGTAAAATGCTAGCTAGCTACAAGACCACTGTGGATTAGTCCTGTTAATACAAGAATACTCAATACACATATATAGGTCAAAAGAGAGGGGAAGTTCTAGTTTCCAATAGAACTAGGACTAAAGTTCATACACTGATAGAATTATATGGAGACAAAGCTAGTCACAATTCTTGTGATTTTCTTACTCTTCTGCTATTCTTCTCAGAGGATGATGATGATGATGGTGGTGCTCACAGGAGAGAGTCATGAGAATGACTGCTTGCACAGCTTTAAAAAGTGTCTCTTTCTCATGAAAAGCTTGAGTCTAGATTTTGTACTCTAGGAAAAACCTGAAGGAAAGTGAACACAATTTCTTGAACCACTTTTCTACCTGGATTTTGAGTAGGTAGTAATAGACTACATCCTGTCTTGTTTGCATTCACCTTTGCCTAACATCTAGGAAAAAAAGACCCATATTTTTGGCTGCCTGGTAAGACACTATCCTAAAAATATTAAAACCTTACAAATTAATATATAAAGAAAGCTAATCTTCTTAGTTATTAACTTACACACCAAGACTTCTCACCTAAAGCAAACTATACCCTCATTTTAAATTAGCTTACACTTGAGAATGATTTGCCCTTTCTCTTCGTCTAGGAATGCAACTATTTTCCAAAGACAACATAGGCTATATCACTTGATTCATGATAGTCCTTCAGCAATGACTCTAGAGTGTCAGCCAGAAGTCGTAGGACATAGCACATAGCACCAGTATTTTTTGTGGTGTTAAAGTGCAGCTGGTAACACCAAAGCTAATTCATCAATAAAGATACAAGTAAAGTAACACCAGTAAAAATGTCACAAGCTTGAGTGAGACAGACAAAAGGGTCTAAATTAATAATTTATTTATAGTTACCAAAATACATCAATTAAAGTTTAATGCTTAGCTCTTTCATGCTTCTCAGTTACTAGTATGCAAATACAAAGCTATTTACCTACTAATTCGAGAGATTCACCCCCCACTCTTTGGGAATCACTTCTGAGACCTTTTTTACCTCCAAAACACTTGTCAGGAGAGGGATTTCCTGACTAAAATGGCACAAAGAGTTTCTTATGTCAACACTTAATCTGTCAGCATCCACTTATGGATTGAATTTTTCTTGAGAAAACACTTTTTCTTGCCAGAAACTAGTCTATGAGCATTTAATTTTGTTCACTTGCAAAATTCCATTTGTATGATCTTTTCATTGAAATGCACATGCAGTAGCCCTCAAACTGAGAGGAACTGACATTAAAATAAACCACAGAAAGAAGTGAGTACATCACTGCCACATTGGCGGACACCTTTGATACCTGTTGAGAACTATTCTCTTACAAAGCAAAAAATACAAAATGTAGACAAAATCAAAACCAAATGGGAATAATTATACCCTCAGAATAAATTAAGAGCATATAAATACATGTTCTGAAGTAGTCTCCTACTCTTTTCCAGAAAGAAACTTACACACTAAGTATTTCATGCTTGTACTTCCAGTGATTTAATACAGATGGTAAATTCAATATATTCCGCCCACAATGAGATAAAACTGGTGCCAAACAGAAAATATGAAGCACGCCTCCCATTTCACACAGGCAGAACGATATTTATATGTGTATAAATATACACATATAAAAATGTACATATAAAAATGTATCTATTATGCATAATATATATACTGTTCACAATATATTATTAGATAATTTATATTACTTATATATGTTACTTTTATATATATTATATAATACAATATTGTAATATATAATACAAAACATAAAGTATAATAATCACAGAAAAACAGAATAGTTGAGGTTGGAAGGGACAACTGGGGATCATCCAGTCCAAGCCCTGTATCAAAACAGGATCACCTAGAACAGGTTACATAGGAACCTGTCCAACTGGCTTTTGAATGGCTCCAGAGGAAGACTCCACAACTTCCCTGGGCAGCCTGTTGCAGTGCTCTGCCACCCTTAACATAAAGAAGTTCTTCCTCACGTTGAGGTGGAACTTTTCGTGGTTTAGTTTATGGCCATTGCACCTTGTGCGGTCACTAGGCATCACTGAAAAATCTGACACCACCCTCTTCACACCTGCATATTAACATGCATTGATGAGATAACTCTCAGTCTTCCCTAGACTTAACAGGCCCAGCTTCCACAGTCTTTCCTCACAACAGATGGTCCAGCCCCCTACACTTGCTTAATCAAGCTTCTGTCTGCCCAACTCTCCAGCCTATCAAGGTACCCTGAACTGGAAACACAGCCTTCAGACCTATCAGCCACTCCCCCCAANTAGTTTATGGCCATTGCACCTTGTGCGGTCACTAGGCATCACTGAAAAATCTGACACCACCCTCTTCACACCTGCATATTAACATGCATTGATGAGATAACTCTCAGTCTTCCCTAGACTTAACAGGCCCAGCTTCCACAGTCTTTCCTCACAACAGATGGTCCAGACCCCTACACTTGCTTAATCAAGCTTCTGTCTGCCCAACTCTCCAGCCTATCAAGGTACCCTGAACTGGAAACACAGCCTTCAGACCTATCAGCCACTCCCCCCAATTTCATATTGTCAGCAAACTTGCTGAGGGTGCATTCTATTCCTTCATCCAGGCCATTCATGAACAGGTTGACTGGACACAGAATTATCCTTGGAGAGTGCTTCTGAGTACAGGCCTCCAACTGGATTCTAGTCCACTGATCATGACCCTCTGAGCTCTGCCCGTCAGCCAGGTCTTGATCTGCCTCACTGCACATTCCTCTAACCCATATTTCCTGAGCTTACCGATGAGGATGTTATGGGAGACAGTGTTGTGTGGAAAATCACGCTGTGAAAAGCCAGTGTCCACAAAGGAGACAGAGGAGTCCTTCAACTTTACTCATGTAAATGGAGAGAGACCTAGTGGATCTAGTGGCCTATAGGTGTCTCTCTTCATTTGACTGAAGTTGCAGGACTCTTCTGTCTCCTTTGCGGACACTGGGTTTTCTGCACAGTGACAAAAATGTTGCTGAAGTCTAGGTAGACAACATTTATCTCTATATGGGTATGTGTATGTACGTATATTTTTAACATTATTTACATATTTATATTATGTATATATCCCATCTCCAGGGGCACTCCTGAGTTGTGAAAAACTTACTTGAGTTGTGGAAAACTTTTCAACTAAAAGCGTAAGAACCGCAAGGAGAAGTTATAAAGTAGGTATGGATTTTTTCAGCGCTGGATGCACGGGGGATATTTCCTCCAAAAACATGCGTGCCTTCAGCAGGTTGCATTCCCTATTTATTCTCTAAAGACTAGGATTACATAATATGCCTAATACATATTCATTTCCTAACCCCGCCTATCTTTGCCTCATATTAAAATTAGCTCCATGCCTCTCTGCGGTTGCGCATTGATTTCTGGGGATCTTCTGGTGGTCTTAGGGGATGAAGTAAAGGGGTCTTCCTCGGGGATGAACTTTTCACCTTGTTCTTTTGCACATGCTCTATATATATTGGCCCAGTTCCAGACACAATACTGTTTTTTTTGCTGGTTCAGGGGTCTGGAGAATTCTCTTATTGTAACAGAATCTGTAAGGCCTTTTGTTTCTTTATCCTGTTTTTGGCATTCAGCTTCCTTCTTATGTTGTAGCATCCTGTTATTTGCAAGGACTGTGAGTTGTTTACGGATTCCAGGTGGTCGTGTTAGACCTTCTCTTTCCCTTTTTCTCTTAAATCCTAATCTTAATTTCCAATTTTTTAACTCCCTTATCTCACTCCAGGTGCACAGAAAGATCTGCCCTCGCAGTGCAGTATTTTTAGCGCGTAAATAGTCCTCAGTCACGCTAATGGATGGAGGAAAAACCGGAAACGAAATTTTCTACTGAAATTCCCATCAGGATACGGGCATCGTGTAGTCCAGAGGAATAATGTCCCGGTACACTGGCGGACACTCAAGCAGCTGCAGCTGCCGGCCTCCGCAGGGACTCGCTGCCGGCCTGCACTGTCAGTACTGCTATGGACAGGCTGAGCAGCAGCGTTCGCCACTCATGAGGTACGATACCTCGACCACTCCCACTGTCACGGCCAGGCCGCCCCACCACGTCGCCCCGCGGCCTTCCGGCAGCGCACGTCACTTCCGCCGGGCCGGGCAGGAGAAGATGGCGGCGCTGGGCGAGCCGGTGCGGCTGGAGCGAGGTGAGCGCGACCGCGATCCTGACGGGCGTTCCTGCCGCTCTCTGCTGCGGGCTGGCGGGCGGCAGAGCCGCTGGCCTGGCCTGGCCCGGCCCACGTCACACAGCCGCAGCCTGTGCCGAGCCCCTGGTCGGCCACTCCCGTTCCCCGCCCCGGCCCAAGGGCAGTAGCAGTAGCCGTGCCGCCCTCCCACAGGAGCTGAACCACTCCTGTCCGCTGGGCGCAGCCGCAGCTGATTTGAACAGCTGATCTGATTTGAACAGGTTTCCGTCGCTTCTGGCTTTTTCAAGCGTGTCGGTAGGACCGACCTCTTCAGCTTTACTTTATTGCAGCCCCCTGAGGTTTTTCTCTTGTTTCAGTTTGCGGCCGAGTTTCCATGGATGCACTCGCCTAAGGCCTTCTGTAGCTGCATCTGCTCTGCCTTCGCTGCTCTTAAAGCTTCAGTCGGCTCTTACTCAGTCTGCCATCTCTTGGTTTCTGTTTCTCTCATGGAAGAACTTCATTTTGAGCGCATAAAAATTTTTAGAATTCTAAGTTCAATCTGTTAGCTGTGTGTTAAGAATAGTAATTTACTTCTTTTATAGAAGACAGCTGACACATACACTTGTTCATGATTGTCCTCTGTTACCCTCTCATGTTTACGTTTTCACTCCATTTTTGCAGTATGTAGTCTTAATTTGTGTTGTTAATATATGCAGTGTGTAACTGAAATTAAGAACAAAACAGATAGTTGGGTATTTTTGTGTAGTGTGATTGTGACATTTATCCACAGTTTTTAAGAAACAATTAGTTTCCTTCAATGTGATTATCTGGTATTGTGTAAGGTCCACAGATGCTTATATAACAATACAGATGATTAGTTGGTTGGTGTGAAGGGACAGTAGAGACTGAAAAATGAAATTTACATGGGAAATGATTACTGACAATTAGAAATCATGTTTTTGGGAAGGAAAATAAGTAGATGAAATATAGATGATTGAGTGATCTGACTTTTCCCACTAGGACCACCATTCTTGCTCATGGTGCTAAATGTATTTTTGTAGGTGTAGAACAGACTGTACATACCTGCTTTATTTTTCTGGTACTATCACTTTACCTACTGAAGAACTCAAGTTTTGTTTTTTTTTTTTAGCCCTTCTTCCCATTCCACAAGGGAACCACTTGTAATTTGAGTTTGCCTGTAAACAATGAGTTAACTAAGGTCTTTGCTTCACATTCCGCAGCTCATCTACTCTCTCTACTCCAAAGCTTGTTAATTAGGGCACCTGCTTCAGCAGTGGATTAGTTGTGCTTGGAAGGTCTGCAGACTTAAGACTCAGGTTCTATCCTTCACCTAATTATCCTGCCACTATGCTCTGTCCATGAAAACAAACAAATCTTCGGAGTTACTTAGGAATCAGTGAAACAAAGGAGATATTTGGTCTTCAGGCATATTGGTCTTCTTAAGAAAATAATTACAAGAGAGCACCTTCTAATGGACCCACAAAAGCAAGAGCCTTATATACAGAAATAAGTAACTCCTAATTATGTAGGGTTGACTGCACATAACCTGATGATGAGTCATAATTAGCTTGCTAGTGAACGTCATTAAGGTTGTTGGCATATAACAGAAGAGAAGATAGAATAGTGTAGAAAATGAGTTGATTTAAAATTGTTACCTTATGCTTACCACCAGGGCTGGAAATTCTTGTGGGTTTTTTTTTTTCCTCCAAGCTGCATTGCAAATACCACCACCCAAATTCACTAGAGGGCAGGAAAGAAACAGCAACTAACGTTTCAGTTATTCTTACAGTTCAGTGGTGACATGTACTAACTCTACATACAGCTTAGGAATCTAGAGTACTTGAGCATAAGCAGTGGAGGTGGTTAATCAGAAGTATCTATGAGGTTTCTGTGTTTTTCCTCTTTCTATGTTTTGGTCACATGTGCTTGGAGTGGTAGCATCTTGCTGGCTTTCCCCCCTCC
>VXBU01018224.1:36178-61337 GCA_013400315.1 Bombycilla garrulus | reverse complement strand
CCTCCATTCTTTCAGTTTAAATGTTCCCTTTTTTCAGTACTTCAATCTAGTATCCAAGATCACAAAAATGATTTGTGAAGAATGGGCAATTTGGTATAAAATGGAAGAAAAGTTGAAAAGAAAAGCAGTTTTTCCTCTACATATTGATTAGTTTTTACAGTTAGTTTTATGGTTAGGTTTTTTAAATTGTACACCTCTGGAGTTACATCTGCATTGATCCTTGTTGAAATCCATCATTGGAACGCTTCTGTACTGTTCATTTTGGTCTCTGGTGCTGAACAGTTGCCTAAGCTATAGTGTTTATATTGTGAGGAAAACAGCTTTCAGCTGATCATATTCCAGCTAATAATTCAGGGGAAAGCAAATTACATCAACACAGTAGTCAACAAGCTTTTCTTGAAAAATTAAAGAATGTGTGTTTTGCCCCTTATTCCCAGCAAAACTCTTTTTCCTAAAGCTGTATTGCTGGAATAAATTGAATATTCAGCTTTTGACTTATGGTGTGCAGTTCAGTAGAAGAAAGTTGTGCTCAATTGCACTTCCACACTGGTATAATGGGATCCTCTCAATAACATACAACAAAACAACTGTTGGGAATAAAGTATCCTGCTGATGGGATCTATTTTCTCTATCTACCTGAGTAAGAAGCCTGGTGTGATAAAAGATCTGTTGAGTGCGGAGGATCTGACTCTCAGGCTGTGTCTTGACTGTTCTGGGTTTTTACTTTATGGCAATAGTTTGTCCTTTGATGTGAAAACACTTTTTTATGAAAGTGTGTCCTCTGCTTTAGTTTCATCTAAAATTAATCCAGTTCAATGTATCCTAATTGCTTTTTGAAAAGCTGATTCTGTGTTCTTATTCTGTGTAGTTAGTGATATATTTCTTAATGAAAGACACAGCTAGTTCCCGAACAAACCAGTTTTACCTTAGGGTAAAAAGTGCTGTGTCATTAAATATTTTCTGTTAAGAGATACAGGTAGGAAGCATATCTGATTTCCTATCAAAACATGAAGGTGAAAAAAAGATAAATTTTCACATGGAATTCTGGTGTCTTAATTTCTACATCTACTCCTTGTATCAGTACATTGCTGTCACCATTTAAAATTTCTTGCAGAATCCTAATCAAACTGATAAGAAGTTTGTACACCTTACATCTTAACATGGTTCATGGACCATGGGCTCAAGGATGGCTATGTGGAGCTGTAGTTTTTATGTGCATGTAATAATCATTTGTCTGAAAACATCTGCAAGTATTTAAATGATTATAGTGTTGTAATTTATAGATTTGCTAGACATTTCTCATTAAAACATAGAGTGTTGTCAGATTGGAAGTGCTGTGATTGCCATTTGATCATACTATTTCAGGTTGGATCAGTGAGTGGGCTACTTCATTAAATGCTACGTGAACAGTACTGCTGTTGCTGAACACAAGGGTTACTAAGAACGTTGGTGATTTTTCATCATCTAGAATGTCTTTAATTTCACCAACTATTTTGGATTTTAGATGAAATACAAAATAGTATTAAAAGTGTTTTTTTTCATTTTGCACTTATACAAATAGTAAATAGGCATGCCTATGTAATATGTGTTCTCTGTGCAGCATGGGATTATTAATAGATAATTTGGATTTTGATATTGCTTTGCTTTAGATAACTGATACTTAAAAAGTTTGGAAATGCCGGAAGACACGAAATAATTTGAGTCTTATGGCTGTAGTATTTGAGTGCTTTTTCATGAAGGATTTTCCTGTCCATGGATGACCAGTCTATGTGGTAAAGGTATACATTGTTTAATCAACTGCGTGAGCTGGTCTTGATCTAGTAGTTTGTAAGATGAGTCTGATAATTCATGTGAGTGGACAAAACTTTGCCATTGGCTGTGTTTTGCTGGTGCACTTCACCCTAATTTCAGAACATGCACCCCACTACCTTTTCATCCTCTTATATAAGTGCTCTCTTTTTACACTCATATTTTAGAAGTTATATAGCTGGTGTTGACCAAAGGCCATCCTTAGAGTTTTATGAAGTATATGCTACCAGTACTTTAATACACTTATCAATATTTCTGTCTTTGAGGAAAAACTGGGGTCTTTGCAATATGCATATGTCAGTGCTCGCTCTAGAAATGTTTCAGGGTTGTTGCTATCGTTGATTTATAACAGACTGAAATTACAGTGTTTTATTGTAGCATTTTGTAAATACATAGTTTTATGGATAATGAAACTTAAAGCATAGTTTTAAAGTGTATGCAAGTGCACCCATAGAGACTGCTTCATTAATTTAATTTTTTAAAAAAACCAACCCCCAAAGATACCTTGAGATTCCTCAGGCATTCCTCATTACTAGTGCTTTATTTTTTCTTAGACATCTGCAGAGCAATTGAATTGCTGGAAAAATTACAGAGAAGTGGAGAAGTGCCACCACAAAAGCTACAGGCATTGCAAAAGGTCCTTCAGAGTGAATTCTGTAATGCTGTAAGAGAGGTAAGTTAACTTGATGTAAACAGTTACCTTCAGTTAAAGACCAGTATGATTTACTTTTTCTTTTTTGTGCTCAGTACAGTAAGCTGATTTTGAACTTCATAAAGCTGTGTTTAATTTACAGAGCTTAATAGAACAAGCCTTATTTTTAAGTAATTTCAAAATAAAATAATTTGGGACACCATAGGTGTATAAAATAATGGCTTAGTAGCTAATCACTTCTTAAAGGTTATTTTGAGAGTCTGACCTTTGAGAGTCTGACTGGCAGCTACAGGATATTATCCAGTTGGTATATAAGAACGAAGTACCAATTGCCTATGTTATTTTTAAGCCAAATCCACACCATCTTTAGGTGGAGCCTCGTGCCACCTCATCTTCATTCCAGGTATTCTTTTGGAGACTTTTAGGTGATTGGATGTGCCTTGCTGTTTCTGTTGCTTATGTTAACACTGATAATAACAGCTTAAATTATTTTAAAAATACAGATATCATGTTTTCATCCTATTGAGGACACTGTACTTCTGCTTAGCAAGTACAGGTGGTTGGGAGATGAGAAGGTGTGGGTTAGCCTTTAGTGCAAGCATCTCCTTAGCATTAGTATTCTTATCGTCTCTGTGTTTTGAATCCTACTTTTTCTTAAGATATTCAATTAGTTGCTAAAGTTGAAGGAAGATTTGGGAGTTTGCAGGGAGGGATAGGTTGTCAGCAAAGCCTTGAAGAGCTGCCCTTAAGTTTATTTGCGTGCATCCGTATTGAAGAGTTCCAGCTTGAATCAAGCAAGAGGAAACAGTCATCATGCCTCGAGTCAGGTGTGCAAGCCTAGCTGTAAGCATTTCCAAAGTTTGGGTGAAGTCTGAATACTGTGGAAGGAGGGAAGAGTTAGGTTGAGACTGAACAATAAAGATGATGAGAGATTTGTTTCGTCATAGATTGTTAGATTGCCTGTTCTTGTTGTGAATCAGGGAGTAACATTAGAGGTGTGTACTTTTAATTTACACAGGTTTGAGTTGCAGTTCATATTTTGTTACATTACCTAAGCAGAAAAATATCTGGTTTACTCATACTGAAATTGTTTTGTCTCTAAAGGTGTATGAACATGTATATGAAACTGTGGATATCAGCAGTAGCCCAGAAGTTAGAGCTAATGCAACAGCAAAGGTAAAAGCCATACTATAACGTGCAAAAAATACAGTAGTTCATTACTTCAGAAGCAGAATATTATAAAAAATGCAGAAGGATATTATCTAGATGTCTGATAAAATGGATAAGCTTAACAGTTTATTAAAAAGTGTAACAAGACTTATTGTTTTTAGATTTCTTGCATTTCACTTTTATTCTTGAAATTCTGATTTTTTATGCTAGTTTTGGTATGCAGGGAGTTAATTGTCTCATTTGTCTTAACATTTAAGTACTTTGAGATAAAATATGTTTTCAGTCTGTTTACTGTGTCTAGCTAAAAGGACTGTATATAATTTCTTATAAATGAGAAAATCTTGTTTCTTACAGGCCACGGTAGCTGCATTTGCTGCTAGTGAAGGTCATTCTCATCCCAGAGTGGTTGAACTACCCAAAACTGAAGAAGGTCTTGGCTTCAATATTATGGGAGGCAAAGAACAAAATTCTCCAATTTATATCTCTCGAATTATCCCTGGAGGTATAGCTGACAGACATGGAGGCCTGAAACGTGGAGACCAGCTGCTTTCTGTAAACGGAGTGGTAGGAACTGGTTTTCTCTTTTCTTTATGTAGCAGTAACTACTTGTTCCCACTTGAGGGGGCACAGAGAACACACATGGCACAAGCTCATTGTGTCATATAGTCTTGTCAAAATACTTTCTTTTTCTCCTCACAAAACAAATTTGTTTAGGTTTCTGTAGAGATGTGTGCATTGAGAGTTTTAGGATTATGCTTTGGTTATCTGTCTCAAAAAGGAACTGTACTATCTATATCAGTATTTCAGATTCTGAGGAGTTATATAAATGTAGTCAAAGAGTTTTGTAAAATACAAACTTCCTTCATTTTTCATCTAAGTTTCATGATGCAGATTTTTACTAGTAGAGTCTTCTGCACCTTCTAAGGTAGGTAGTAAATTATGCCATGTTCTTTTGGCTAACCAGATTCTCATTTTTCCCAGTAAAAATGCTACTGCATGATGAAAGCTGTAATGAGATGGACCTAAAAGGTCGTGTTACCTTGAATGGTATTTTTTTTCCTTCCGCTTAACTATACTGAGCTTCAGAAGCAGGCTTTTCACTGCATTCTAAGAAATATGTCTAAAGCGCTGATGTGAATTTTTTTTTTAGTAAGTATCCTCTTCTGAAGAATTAACAATACAAAAACTTAAACAGAGGGTGGCTGGAAAGAAAAGGTTAGGGGCAGGTTTTGACTTGAGACAGCTTTCAGTCAAATGCATTTTAATATCTCCCAATACTTGCTTTTAATTACAGAGAGGCTCTATGCAAGCTTAAAATCAAAATTCTTATCATTACATCTGTAAACCAATTTTATTTTAAGACTGAGGGTCAAACTAGATTCTGACATACTTGGCTCCTGACTATTACCTGGGAGTCGGCCTGTCCTTTTCAAGAGACATAAGAGAAATCATAGCTGTAGTGATGCAACTGTCCTTGCCTTAGCCTTTTGTTATTAGGAAACATTGAGGGACTCTTGCAAAACTGTCTTCAGATGAGTCCTTCCTCACCCACAGACTCTCTTAAAGACAAGAAAACCACCACTGCACCCAAAACTGAACTGGAACATCAGGCAGTTGGTACAGCTAACAATGACTCTTATGTGTGCATGCACATGTATAAATATTTTTATAGCTGTTGGAGTCCAGGTTGCTCCCCTGGCCTCCCTGGACACCTCGGAATCTGGGCAAAGGGCTCGGAAGCCTTGGCATGATGCCCAGGACCCTTGTGGGCTTGATTTAAGTCCCTGGAAAAAATTACCATCATTGCAGGAAGAGTTACAAGTCACAAAAGATAAGTAGAGTATAAATCAGATTGTTAGAAGGTAGAAATGTGAGTCTGTAACATAGTTATGATAAGATGCTTAGAGTTAAGATGGAGGATTTTTAGTCGTGGTATGTCATTTCTTCTTCTTCTTGTCATCCATCTTTGAGTCAGGATGGCATTTCTGGATTGGTTTGTCAGAAAACTGGACAGTGCAATGTAAGGGTCACACATTGGAAATTAGTGGTAAACATCAAAGTACATAACTTGCAATATAAATTATAAGACCAGCCCTCTGGGCAGGCAGTGTGCTCCTGACCAGCTTGCTAGACAAGACCTCTGTACTCCAGAGAGAAAATTCCTTAAATAAGAAAGAATAAACAACCTGGAAAACCTCAGAGAACGGCTTCTGTGTCTTCTTTGCTGCTCGAGCTGAGAAAAAGGAGAAATTACAAGCTTGAACCACCACCGAATGTCCTGCTGTGGGTGATCTCAGGCTAGGAGACCCCACAGACAGCGACATATAGCCATTGTAAAGATACAGTGAGTGCATGAATTGTTATTAAGAATACTAATGTAGTCTTAGAAAAACCGTTGTCATCTGATATTTACAGATGGAATCTTGTCATCATAATACATGACAGACATGTTCTTGTGATTGTAATTTATACTTCAGTAATAATAATAAAAACACCACTGCCAAGACTGCAGGGAATATGACTGAAAAACAAGTTAATTTTTTTCAAGTGGGAGATGTTGAGTGTACTCCAGAATTTTAGGTGTTTTGATAGAATTAAACAGAACTCTACAAACCTTTTATTACCAGTTTTAAACTGAACAGTCTACACATCCACTTGAATAACAAAAATTAAAACATTCAAATGTATGCATTGTCTAAGTGTGGTAGAAGAGAAATAACCTGGGGTTTTTTAACTGTTGGTTTTTTTTCTGTAAGTAACTTTATAGTAACGGGGAAACCCTCCAATCAACAGGTACATCACCTGCCTTCTAGCTTCTAATAGCACCAGTGGGAGGTAGGCTTGGAGTAGTCCCGTCACTGTGTTTAATAAGTTTGGGAGAAGTAAGTTTTGCTGATACAATATCTGCTTAATTCTTACATCCAGAAATGTATAATTATATGTTGATTTTGAGAACTACTGCTTAAAAATTGTAATTAGATAAATCTAAGATAATTCCAAGAAATTCTGAGACTTGTTTTAGGAAAGCATTTTTATTCTTGTCTTCCTGAGTTGGGTTAGGCGATTGATAACCATTTTAGAGGAAATAAATTTGAATGTCTTGGGTTTACTGAGAGATATGTGGAGCACTAAGATAAGCAGCACGCTACATTTTAGCTGCTCCATTGCAAGCACCCAGTATGCACTGTTTTGCTTTGTTGTGATGCAAGGTAACATCAGGAAGGCAGTCTGTGGCAACTTATTAAGCAGACTGAGGATGACTTCTAAATTTAAAATGCATGCAAAAGAAGAAAAATAATATTAAATTTTAAGTAAGTATTCTCCTGAAGGTTTTGATTTTTAAATGTAACTTCATAATTGACTATGGTTGTAATTGCAGAATTTATTTGTTCAGCATAAATCTAAACAAGATTTTTGCACTATTCTTTTGCTAATACTAATTAGCATTTTTGTCATCACCTCACTTGGTTTGTTGAATTTAAGTCCTGAAATTGTGTTACATTGTCCTTATGCAGTCTTGAAAATAGAGTACATATAAAAAATACATAAATATATTTTTTATATAGAATTGTACAAGAAAATGAAAAAAACTATTTTCAGTTTTTGTCTTTACTAATACTAAATGGTTTATACTTCCCAGAGTGTTGAAGGTGAACACCATGAAAAAGCAGTAGAACTGCTGAAGGCAGCTCAAGGAAAGGTTAAATTAGTTGTGCGATACACACCAAAAGTCCTCGAAGAAATGGAGTTGAGATTTGAAAAAATGAGATCGGCAAAACGAAGGCAGCAAAATTAACACTGTGTGCAGTAATTTAAAGAGAAAATATATATTTCTTTTCTATTTTATAGTTTTTTGTGACTCAGTTGATCCAATGCCATAAGACCCTGTCCTTTTCGTAGAATCATGGAATAATTGGAGGGACTACCTCTAGTCCATTCCCCATTACCTAGCTCAGAGAATAGGGCCAGCTAGAGCAGGTTGCTCAGGAATGTGACAAGCTGGGTTATTAATCATCTCTAAGGATAGAGACTCCAGAAGATCTCTGGGCAGTCTGTTCTAGTGTTTTGCTCTCCCTTACACTATGATGATCCGTTCCTATGTTTAAGTAGAGCTTCTGGTATTTCCAGTCGCACCCACTTCTTTTTGTCCAGCCACTAGATTTACTGGGAAGAGTTAGGCTCTTCTTTTATTCCTCCCTTTCAGGCATTTACACAGGTTGGGAAGATCACCTGAGCCTTCTTTTCTCCCGGCAAGAGAGACAATCCCAGTTTTCCCAACTTCTCCTTGTCTGTAAGATACTCCAATCACTTAATCACTTTTGTGGCCCTTAACTGGATTCACTCTTGTATGCGCATTTCTGTATTGGACTGGAGGGCCCAAAACTGGAGCCAGCACTTGAGTTGTGTCTCAAGAGAACTGAGCAGAGTGGAAGAATCCCTCAGCTTGCTGGCAGTGCTCTTTCCTGTGTAGACCAGGAGACTGTTTGGCTTCTTTGCTGCGAGGTACTGCTCTCTGCAAGGCTGCTTTGCAGCTGATGAGTCCCCCAGTCTGTACTGGTGGATGGGGTTATTCCCTCCAGTGTAAGACTTTGCACTTTTCTTTGCTAACTTTATGAGACTCTTTTTTGCCCATTTCTCCAGCCTGCTGAGGTCTCTTTGAGTGGTTTGCTGAGAGTGATCTGTCCCATCCCCTGGGCTGTTAGTAAAAACACGCAAGAGTATGGACCCCAGTACAGTCCCTGGGGTGCATTGGTAGTGACTGGCATCCAGCAGGACATTTTGCCACTGATCACAACAATCCTCAGGAGTTCAACCAGTTTCAGAATGTTTTCAGTCTCCTTGTGTTTCACAGTTTAGGAGGACTGTGTAGGTTTAGAATGGCCTAAAATGCCCTGGAAAAGCATATATGGTGATATTTCTATTGATTTTTTTTAATAAGTATTGTGTCAGACTTTTAAGCAAGAAAGTGAATTTACAGATTTTTCAAAGGCATTTAATAAGACATAGCATCCTTTTTTTCCTGTTTTCTTTTGACATTACTTCGCATAGAATCTGACGGGCTTTTTGCTAACTGATTTTTGAAAAAAAAAAGAAGAAAATTCTTATGTAACAGTATTTTAGCACTTTTTAAAAGAATATGTTGTATGTCAACTACAAAATGTAATCACAATCTGCTGTGTAGCTGATAACAATACCAGATTTTGTAATGTTTTCAGTAAGTACATTGTTTTTACACTTCTGCTAAATTGTAATTCACTACTCTGGAAATTGTATTACCTCTCCTGAAAATAATTTGCAGTTGGTGTTCTTATATAATGATTTTGTAATAGCCAACATTTAAAAATTTGCAACAATCACTCTTGTAATTACATTGTTCTGTACTAATTTTAAAGCAGTTAGGGGAAAAACATGATTGCTGTATGCAGTTCTGGATTGACTCTCAAAGTGTATTTTTATATTGAGAAACAGAAGATATATAAATGCAGTGCAAAAGAATTCCAGATGTTTCCCCTGACTTTCTGCTATGTAAAAGAATTATTCATCTTAATTGTCATAACATTCTTGTCTTTCTAGTATCTTTTATTGTAGTCTTACTTACATTTTGAATGTATTGGTTCTGTAATTGTTGGTACTTGAATTACTGGTTGTTACTGTTATAAGAGTAAAATGTTCTGAGTCTTATATGCCAGGTTACTGTGACATGTGAACTTGTCTGGGGTTTTATCACTGACTGCTTCTGACTTGGGGGATTCTCTTTGGTACTACAGAAGTACTACATCATGATTGCTAAGTAAGGACATCTCCATCTGTAAAAAATTACTGTCTTATCTCATGTATTCTTGATGGTGGCATGGGTTTTGTGTACCATTTTGAAAACTTCTGGACAGAGATCCACTTTTTGGAATCTACCAGGTTTGATGCTGTATTTGTGTAGTTTAGGGTTTGGGTTTTGATTGGGTTTTTTTGTTTTGGTTTTTTTTTTACCTTTTGAATAAATAACTTCATTGTCTACTGGGTATCAGTTCACTTGTATGGCAGCTATGAGTACATCCTAATTGACTCTTACTAATTTGATTTTTAGAGGTTTAAACTGAAAAGTGCAATTCTTTCTATGTGGCTAATCCCTAGTCTTATTTCAAGTGAAGCAATATGTGAAAGAAAGGAAAAGGTTAGTAATCTAAAAATCACAGCTTGAAGCTTGTGATTTGTCACTTGATCTATTTAAAAAAGAAAAAGTGGTTGCTATGGGCAAGTGAGAAATGTGATGGCTTTCTGCATGTTTGTAAGTATGGTAAGCCTGCAAAGAGAAGTTGTGGAGATACTGGTAATTTGAAAATGCAGTATAAATATTTATCAGTTAGATGACATTGAGCACTGAATTGCATGGTTGGTTTTATGTCATAGGCCTCTTTCAAAAGGCCTCATTACTGATACAACCATGTTGTTGAATTGTTTATTTTTATGGAACAACTGATGTTTAAAGTATTGAGACCAAAATCACTAGTTAGACCAACTGTGGTTGTGTTTTAATTTAATTACTAATTAGTAGATATATGTTTTAGAGCCGTATATAAATATATATATTACAGAAAGGTATGGATAAGAAGGTATGGACAAGGTAGGAATGTTTATTTTACAAACCATATCCCTTGTATTACTGAACAAGAGGTGTGTTTTGTTACTCTAATGAAATACTTACTTTACTGCAGCCAGAGCTGCTAAATGCAGTAGTATTTTCATTCTGAATTGTAGCATTTGGTTATGGTTTGTCAACTACTACAAAATGTGGAGAGGTGTATCAACTATATAAATAGTACACTTAGAATTTGATTTAATCTTTTTAAATTGCAGTAACAAAAAAAATCAAAACAGTCAACTAATTAATAATCATATTTGATACTGTGAAAATCCTTTAATAATAAGGAAAGGGTCAATTAAAATACTCCAATAAACTTGATCTGTTACTACTGATCTGTGCCTGTACTGTGTTAATATGCAGTCCCTACACACTTCTCATACTTAGGTATACAAACAAGTTTAGAAGAGGTATCATTTCTGCAAGTAATTTCTGCATCTCTTGCTGCTATGAAGGATCTTTGGGTTTTACCAACAGAAAAATAAAAATTCAGTCTCACACGCATTGTGTTTGTGTGTTTTTCTTTCAACTTTCCATTTTGAGTACAGGTTACAGACTGCTTTAATTGGCTGTTTATAGTCTCTAGAGCATAACATAAACACCTGAATGTGTTTATATGAATGTGTTTATGTGTATGTGTGAATCTGAAGAGAAAAACTTTAAATCTGTGATTAGTTTATCTCCTCGTTGCCTTTAAATCTTCCCTTTTCTACTCAGTGTTTTGTGATTTGCTGGAGGAAAAGAGTGCTATAAATTATCTATAATAATTTGAACCTTTTGCAGTTACTTAAAGAGAACTCAGTTATATAAACTCATAGATGCATATTATTTTGAGTCAGATATAACCTTTTAGTTGTTTGACTCAAGTATCTCATTCTGTGTTAAATATTTTAATTGTTTGAATCAAGTATCTCAAGTAATGAGATACTGAATTTCTTTAAATCCCCCAAAGGACAACTTGTACGGTTGTTAGTAAAATATTTCTGGAGTTACAAACTGAGATTAACATAGGAACTAACTGAATTTCACATTCAGTTTTGAATGTGAAATAAGTTGGGGTTTTGATGTTTGGTGTTTTTTTTTAGATTGAGTAGGCTGGACTGTGAATTGAAAATACATGGGGAAATATTATGTGAAAATTTGATGTAGATGATACATAACACTTGAACCAGAAATGAAAACACATTTCCAGTTTTATTTAAAAATCAAATAGTTTTCATGACCTGTCTTATGACATTGGAGCAAGTCAAAAAGCAAAGTTGGAATTGAACTGATACAAGGAAAGGATGAGCCCATGTTTGGTAGGTAAACATTTGATTTATAGGGAAATTACAAATATAGTGCAGTTTGAGTTTCTGTGATTTTTTGTCTTCTAAAACCTGATGGGAAGCTGGTTTCAGAGCAAAGTCTGGGTTGCAGTGTTTACTTTTACAGAGGAATTGTCTCTATTTGGGAAAGTCTAAGATGGCACACTCAACAAAAGACATCTGAGATTCAAAACTAGGCCTCAGGATAAAATTGATTGCTAGTTCTAATCTTAAAATAAAATAAAAACACCAACAAAACAAACAATAAAACTGCCCTTTAAAATCAAGTTAGAAATAATTTGAAGTTTTGGTGTGTTGCTTTAGAGACACGTCAGGTTTCAAGTGACAAAATCACGAAAAGTAAAAACAAGTTCTGTATCCCTCACCTTTGTTGGATTTAATTGTGTGGTTGTTTGGGATTTTTGGGGGCAGGGGTGAGTAAATTGGGCATTTTATTAGTAACCAAAGGTTTAAAATAAATCTGCACAGATACAAGCTAATAATTTCTTTCCCATTCCTCAAAAAACCACGCAAAAATCCTTGTCACACATTGCAAGGCTTAAGAAACTGCCTCTATTAATTCCAAATTGAGCAATCCTTAGATCTCTGTATGACTTTCGTATCTGTTTAATTGTATCATTTGATATATTGATAAATCTTGTCTAAAGAATGGCTTCTATTAATATAAAAGCTGGAGTAAGATGGATCCATTCCAATATTGCTAGATGTCTGTGTTCAGTCTTTTAAATCCTTACATGGAAATGGTGCCTTGTGGAGAAATAGTGATATTGAAACAGTTTTCTCCATCTAGAGTAAACTTCCATGCCATGTTCCCCTCCCCCCCCAATTTTTAAAAATATAATATTTTTGTTTTCCTGTCTGATTGATCTCATTTGCTAGAATAGAATGCAAACATGGCTCTAAGTGTTACTCAGGGTTTTATGTGAAGTTACTGAGGTTTTTTCCCATTATTACCTGTTTTAGGCGCTCAGACTTACATTCCTTTATGTTTCTTTCTGATTTCTCCCTAGAAGATAGATCTGTAGAGGGGGGGAAATTAAAACAACCAGGCACCTCCTTCCCAAACCCCTCAAAAAGTCATCTCCTTGAACAATGCAATACTAAGTCATCTAATTCTACAAGTAAGTAAAACCACCTGTACATGGTTCTTATCTAATTGCAGCTCTGTTTCTCTGAGCAGTACAGTAGCATTGCCTAAATAAAATCTAACCAGTGCTGGAGACTAGATGGCTAACTGCAGGGAAATAAGTCATCAGGCCTTTCACCTACTTCAAGTGGCTGTAAGCAAAAGGCAAAAGTTAGGAATTTATTGCATTCCTGGCATTCCAGTAGCATATAGAAGTCCTGGGTTTGAATTTGAGTTTGAAAATGCTCACTGTTTACTGAGCACATATTACCTTCCATTCTTGTAAATGGCAGTGAAATACAGTAGCCTACTTTGCCTTCCCCTGACATTACAAAAATATGGAAAACAAGGGTCAGAGCAGCCAAGCAGGGTCAGAAAGAGTAATTAAAATACACACATAATTGCCATTGAGAGCCATCTGAGGCTCAGGCAGGTGTAGACTTTTTTCCTTATTGCAGAAAGCTATATTGGATTGTTGTGGACCTGCATTGTGCACCTTAGGCATTGATCATCATACATAATTAGACCATGAATGCAAATACTAAATACTAAAGAGAATATTCTTTTTTGTCACCATTGAGTTAGAATGGCTGGTTAAGAGAGCAGTAATGACTCCGACAATCAGAAGGCAAATGAAGCACTTAATATTGAGAAAATCTTGTCCTTTGTAAGTGGACTAAAATTGTATTGGTTTAGCAAGTGACACCCCTCAACCCATTGGTGCAAGAAGGACATCTTCTTGAAAACATTAGGACAAAACAACATATATCTCACGCTTGGTCATGTTCACAACACCAGGTGCAGGGATTGTTTGTTTTAATTCTTTCTCAAAATCTTCCCAGGACAGTCTGTGAAAGCTGTGAGCTTTTCTCTATGACCTGTCAGGCTGTCAGTAGCCACAAATTTTGATGAGTATTTGACGATTTTTCTGCAAAATCCTCATAGAGGGTTTTTAGAACAGTCCACAGCCTCCCCTAATCTTCTAAGAACTGGGATCCTTTTGTATTTTGCAAAAACATAACAAATACATTGTCTCCAGAAGGCCTCAATCTACTGCTATGAAATTGTAGTTTTTGTAGCTGGCATCATAAAGATAAATATTTTTGAGAAGTGGGAAAAAATACAGTAAAAGAAAATTAAATAAGTGTTTTTGCAGTTTTCTGTGTGATTTTGAGTCAATTTTTTTTTCCTTCAAGAAGTACAAATGTGAGCTGTCCCTCAGCATGAGCAAACAGCTTAAGATGCAAAACTTTTGGTATATTTATTAAAACTCGTTATTTTTTTTTGCAGGCTCCTGACTGTAACCTTACTGAAGCTGAGAGCCTACAGTAACCATGTGTTTTTTAAGTCATCCCTATGACAAATGTGGAGTACCTAAGAAGCTGTATTTGTCTTGCAGCTTCACAAAAGTATTACAGAATTACAGAATCAATTAGGCTGGAAAAAACTTCTGAGGTCAAGTCCAACCTATGATCAAACACCACCTTGTCAACCAGACCATGGCATTGAGTGCCATATCCAGTCTTTTCTTAAATAACTACAGGGACAGTGATTCCACCACCTCCCTGGGCAGCCCATTCCAATTCCCAACCACCCCTTCTGTAAGAAGTTCTTCCTTCTGTCCAACCTGAAACTCCCCTGGCGCATATTAAGACTGTGTCTTCTTGTCCTGTTCTTGGTTGCCTGGGAGAAAAGACTGACACTCAACTGGCTACAACCTCCTTTCAGGGAACTGCCGAGAGCATTAAGGTCGACCATGAGCCTCCTCTTCACCCAGCTCCCAACCCCAGCTCCCCAGCTCCCCCAGTCACTCCTCCTAAGTCATACATTCCAGGCCCTTCACGAGCTTCGTTGCCCTTGTCTAGACCTGCTCCAGCAGCTCCATGTTCCTGAATTAAGGGGCCCAGAACTGGACACAGGACTCCAGATACAGGGGAGGAATCACTGTCCTGATCCTGCTGGCACACTATTTCTGGTAGACACCAAGATGCCACTGGCCTTCCTGGCCACCTGGGCACATGCTGACTCATATTCAGTCACTGTTGACCAACACCCCTAAGTCCTTTTCTGCTGGGCTGCTTCCCAGTCAGTCTGCCTTCCGCCTGTAGCACTGCAGCGGGTTATTGTGGCCAGAGTACAGGACCCAGCACTTGGGTCTTGCTGAACCTCATGCTTTCAGCCTTGGCCCATCAATCCAGCCTGTTCAGGTCCCTCTGCAGGACCTTCCTGCCCTCCAGCAGATCACCACTGACCCAACATGGTGTCATCCATGAGTTTGCTAATGGCAGACTCAATTCCATCATCCAGATCATCAATAAAGATATTAAACAGGACTGGGCCCAACACTGATCCCTGAGGGACACTGTGTCAGGGACCGAAGACAGGTCTGAGGCCTGACATACTTGGTCCATGGTTGTGCATGTCAACAAGATAATGTGGAAGAAGAACTTATTGTTAGCTGGTAGGACTAACCTTCTGAAATGCAGCTATGTATTGGTGTCTCGGCTTGAAAGACAGGTGTCGGCTAGGGAATGCAGGAGCCTCCCTTGGAATGTAAAATGTAAAGCACCTCCCTCAGATTATTATTATTCTGAAATTAAGGGGCTCTCAGGCAAAGATATGGCAATAGGAATAACTGTTCTTTACTAGTATGTATAACAAGGCAAACAAACAACAATAACTATGGCATTAATAACAAAACAGAATCAAGGACCCCATGACAGAGACAGGGAAAGGATGGAGGAGAGGCTTTGCTTCACAAATCCCCTGGGGCAGTTGATCCCGGGTGCCCTGGCAGGATTCTGAGAAACACCAAGCTGGAACAGTAGGAATGAGCAGAAATCCTGGGGTAGTGGACGAGATGTATCAGAAGCTCCACGGCAATGCAGGACATCCTGGCAGGACAGGGGGTGCAAGGCTCACAGGAAAAGAAGCAGCAGCAGAAAAAGGAGTTCTGTCTGGGTTATGGCTGCCGCGGAACACACGCTCAGCCTGGTTTCATGCATGCTGACAAGGGGTGACACTCCTCCGGGGCCCCAGAGTCACAGACAGCTGCAGTGGTCGAAGTGGAAAGCACCTGAGACAGGTCTTGCTTGGTTAACTTAATAATTTATTAACTGAAGAGCATTAACCAAAGTAAAAGGTCAAAGCTTAAGACCCAAGCAAAGACTGGGACAAGAACCAAAGCAAAAAGAACCTCGAACGTACCAGTGTAGGGGTTTAAATACAGAGGCGGTCTCATGGGAGGGTACAAAGCTTACCCAATAGGGGGAGCATAGGGGAGGAACATAAGGTGAGGTTTACAATTATTCAAACCAATAGGGAAACACAGGGAGAGGATACAAATCAATGGGGGACCAGGGAACTGGCAGGAAAGCTTCTAGACTAAAGGGAAGATGCAGGGTAGGATTGGCAACTCACTAGGAGGGAGAACAGGGAACAAGGGGCGGGTTCCAGGGAGGATTGATAACTAAGCGGGGAGGGTGCAACTTAGACTAAACAAATACAGTGGAGGGGAACAGAATGAACCATTAGGAATAGAAGCGTGCCACAACAATGGCAAATTTCTTTCCCCAAGCAACAACAGCTCCGAGTGTGTCTTCCTTTAAAGCCGAAGAGTGAGATGAACTAGTGGCTGACCCCTCTCCCCTTCCCCCTGGGCCCAGCTAAACTCTTTGTCTTCTCAAGCACCCATAAGTACCAGCAGTCAGGTTGCCTGCATCTAATGGGGAAAATTCTATAAGTAAGAAGGAACAAAAGGAAGGACACCTAACCCCCACCCATCGGTCACCTGGTGGATTTATCCCATGAAAGGGGAACAATATACAATAAAGCTGTTGTTGGTGTGGAGGTGTGATGATGGGCCACTGTGACCTCATCTCATGTGATGGCTCTTCGTGAGATGATGTTGAAACTGGACACTCCTGAGGAGGAGATATAAGGTGTGATTCTGGGGTGGAGGAGAGAGGATGACATGATGCCCACTGTTTTCATCCAGGGGACATCCTGAAAGTGAGCTGCCCTCTTGCCCCTCCCACTCAGGAGCCATGCTCTATTTCCTTCTCCTGCTCGGCAGCTTCTCCAGCATCCAGGGTCAGTATGTATTTATTGCTAATACAACTAATGAAATTGACTTGCTTTGCTATTCTGACTGCGTCTTGAGTTTTTTTTGTGCACTGGCATCCTCCTAACTGGTAACAGACGCCACAGGTGACTGGTTGCCAACTGGATGTGGCACTATTCACCACAACTCTCTGGGCCTGGCTATCCAAACAGTTCTGAACCTAGGAAAGAGTGCACTTGTCCAAGCTATGGGCCGCCAGCTTTTCCAGGAAAATGCCGTGAGAGAAAGTGTCGAAGGCTTTGCTTATGTCCTGGTTGACAACATCAATAACATGTCTGAGCTGCTGATGTTAGGTGATGTTAGGCTTGGATCACACTGCAGTTTAATCATGTACAGCAACAGCTTTATATAAATACAAGGATGTTCTCAAATGATATAGCAAGAGTAATTTTAATTAGACAAGAAGAATACAACTAGGTAAGGGAAAAAAAGGATCATCATGATAAAAGATTGTTGTGGCTTAAAAATTGCAATCATTCTATCTTCTACAAAGCATTGCTAAATAGGTTTGTTGCCTTGTCCTAGGAGTCCCCAAGAATTTTCATTTTCATGTCCTGTAGCAGTTTATCAGGTTCTGGTATGTTTGCTCCCCTCTCCAGTATCCTGCAAAGTGCCTGGGCCCCTTGGAGGACATCAAGGCAAGCATGTGTCAGTTCTTGAATCAGCACTGTAGATATGTGTTTTATGGAACAAAACTTTAACATCTCTGCATGACAAACTAGAGAGAAATTATGGGAAATTATATATTGCAGGAAAATAGATTGTGGGAGAATAGGAATGAGGCTGTGGCCGAGCCTCATCTTCTATGGGGTGCATCTGTATAAGACAGGTGAACAGCAGTGAAGGAGAAGAAGCATATTGACCAATCACAAAAGAGCAAAAGGGCACGTAGGTGTTATGCATGTGACAAAAAATGTACAAAAGTTATAGTGGGAAGTAATAAAGGGCTGATGCTTGCCAGCATTTGCAGTGTCAGTTGTGTGTCCACTGTCAATTGGTGATCTCGATGTGATTGGATAGAGAACTGCTGACCTGAGAGCAGTAGATGGTGGAACCCAGTCTAGCAAAGCCAGGCAGACTGAGAACCTGAAAGCAAACCCAGGTGGATTGAGAGCCTGAAAGCAAAGCGGATGGGAATGAGAGCCTGAATGTCTGGACGACTTATGAAAACAGAGACACTGACGCCAAGTGAGCAATTGGGAAACATAGACATGGAGGGTCAAATATCAACAGAAGAGGAATCCATTTTGGACATTCTGCTGCAAATATTACAGAGGGAAAGTATGAAGTGTGAGGAGCAGGCACTAAGCACCTTCCTCATTTGGTGTAAACAGAATAGCATGAGAGTGAGCACACAGCCAGCCTTTCTTGTAGAAATGCGGGAAGAAGCAGGGCACGTGTTGAAGGAGGCAGCTATGAGGGGAGGCAAAATAGTCCCTAGATCACTTACAGCATGGTGTGTAGTTTGGGACTCGCTGTTGCAAATAAAAGCTGATAGGGAAGTAGCAGGTCCCCAGCCCCAGCCGCAGCTACAGCTCCAGCAGCCAACGCCCCCCACTGTGGCCACATCCCCTTTGTCTCCTCCTCCCTCTGTGACTGCTCCTTCTGTGAAGGATGTCCTTCTGTGATATTCTGCCAGTATTGCCTGAGAGCTGCACCCTTCCCCCAGATGTTGCCAATGACATTCCAAAGTCTCAGGAAGGGGCACAGTCAGTGCAGCCTCTGGACAAAGCCCCTGTGCCTCTTTCAATTGATCTATCAGGGCCAGTAGGGACAAAGGCAATGAGTGGTCAGCTAACTGCCCCTCCACTGTGAGATACATTTACACGAGAACCAGTGGCCATCTTGGTAAGGGGAGCAGATCCAAAAAGATTTTGGGTAAGATTGTATGAACAAACTAGGGAGACAGGGGAGTCAGATTTGGCAAATCAGTTTCTAGCATGTCCTGTCATCCAAAATAATGGCAACAGCCCTGATGAATGGGATCCCTTTCACTGGAGTGTAATCTAAGACTTAAGAAACACAGTGATGCAGCATGGGCTTCCTTCTCATTTTGCCAGTCTATGCTGTGAGGTATCTTTTCTAACTCCTTTTGGCTGTCAGCAAATAGCACAAATTTGCTTCTCCCTGACTCAGATGATGATTTTCAATTCACAGTGCAGACAGCTAATGAATGAGGTCACCATGGATAATTTAGAATGGTCTCAGGCTGACCCTCGTTTTGGAGCAGGTCTGGCCCAGTTCATGCGGAACCCTCTGATTAACACCCTGCAACTACAAGCTTGACTGCATTCCTTAGTATTACAGTACTACTTCCTACGATGCAGTGCATACTGGATGTAGGGGTTCCTCATCTGTGATGGACAACAATTAAGCAGAAACCCAGCGAACCGTATATAACATTTATAGATTGTCTTTGGGTGGCGACTGAGAAACAAATTGACAATGTAGTGGTGCAAGAAACTTTGCTTTTGCAATTGGCTAAAGATAATGCAAATGCAGACTTTAAGTTTTATTGCCACTGCAGAATCCTACACTGGTAGATATAATTGAAGCTTGCAGCAAAGTCGGGTAGATGGAGCACTTTGTAAAGCAAGTTGATGCAGTTGTGCAATTTTCCAAGAGTTCTTCTCTATGTGGTCAAGGAGGGCATTTCAAGAGAAATTGCCTTAACTAATTTTGCGACTATTCAGTGCCACAGAACTGTAGGCAGCGCACCATTGGGCCATCTGCATGCTGCAGCCGGTCAGGACACTATGTCAAACAATGCCACTCCAAGGTTGATAATGAGGGACAAGTGCTGCCACCTTGAGGGCAATCGGGAAAGAGAACAAGGAGCACGGCAGACATGTGTGCTCAGTCACAAATATGTTGAGCCAATCCCATCCAGGCTTATGCAGCAAACTCAACACCAGACCCAAAGGGAGCACTGGAGTGGATGTCATCACAGCTGCCTCAGTCAGCGTAGGAGACACCAAAGTGCATAAAATACCATTAGATGCTTTTGGACCTTTGGGATATGGGTTAAATGCATTGCTGGTGGGACACTTGAGTGTTACCTTGCAAGGGCTGTTGGTGTTACCTGGAGTTATTGATGCAGACTGCCTTGGGAAGATTTGTGCCATGGTGTGGATGCCATCATCCCTCAGTCACCATACCTACGCAAAATTGTATTGCTCAATTGATATCTATTGTGGCACAAGTAACTAGGGCAGACTCTGTTGAAAGAGGGACTGGAGAGTTCGGATCTGCAGGGTGATGGGAATGCATAGCTACTAGCTTATTTTTGCATGTTACTTTATAAAATCCTGCAGCCATTAATATTTTTTAATACCGCATTGGTATAAAGATTTTGATGTGCACCATGTAAATTTGGGGAACAAATCAGGGTCAATTCATAAATGCATTCAGGAGTTAATGGAAATTACACAAGAGATGCTTGAAGCACGTTCAATATCTTTTCTGCAAAGACCCCTGCAGAAGATGGTAAACACTGCACTTGAAATTTAAAAGAAAAAAGGGGGAATTGTGGGAGATTAAGAATGGAGTTGTGCCCAAGCCTCATCCCTAGCATGGTGCTGCTTTATAACACAGGTGAACAGCAGTGAAGGAGAAGTGTGAAATGCTGATGTGTATCGACCAGTCACAGAAGAGTAAAAGGTCACTCAGGTATTATGCATTTGAGAAAAAAAGTATAAAAAAGTGTACTGGGGAATTAAAAAGGGCTGATACTTGCCACCATTTTCAGCATCAATCGTGTGTCCACTGTCAACCTATCAGTGAGAAAAAAATATAATGATAAAAAACTGGCAGAGTACTGAAATAGGATACATTGGCCCCAGATTACTAGCTTATGCTCCAAATTTTGAAGATAGCTTGGTGTGTCTGTTTGAAAGATAGGTGTCTGCCAAGGAAGGCGGGAACCTCCCCTGAAATGGAGAATATGATCCCCTTCCCTCCAAATTATTATAACTTTGAAATTAAGGGGCTTTCAGGAAAAGATATGGGAAAAGAAATAACAGTTCTTTACTAGTGTGACAAACAAACAACAACAGCAACATTAAACAGAACCAGAAACCCAGTCTCAGCCCTCTCTTGGCTGCAGTCACTTTCCCCTTTAGTGCAGTTCCGGTCACAGCCGACAGGGGCACTGTTGGCTCCCAGCTGGGCAGGGCAGGTGCAATGACTCCTCCGTGGAGGCAGGGGAAGCGCTGTTGGCGCGAGCTCAGCCACCTCTCTGCATGTGGGTAATGGCGGGCACAGCTGGCAGGAGAGATGGAAAAGGTGCTTCCTCTGCAAACCCACAGGGGCAGCCGGTCCCAGTGCCCCTCCAGATGGCTGACTGGGCTGCGGCAGGAACCTCGGAGGGGCCCCCATATTGTCAGGAAAATTAAGCCACAAACACCAGAGGTTTATGTCCAAAAAGGAGACAGAGGAGTCCTTTTACTTTGATCGAATAAAGGGAGACACCATGAGGCATTCCCCTGGGGTCTCTCAGATTTTGGAGGAGGCAGTCTCCCTTTTTATCCTAATTTCCTGGCCACATTTCCCTCTCACTCTTTCCCCGTTGGCTGAGGTAGTTGAGAGGTACAGATTTCCCAGAACACCTGATACCTAAGATTCCCCTCTAATGTATAACCCTCCTCTTTAATTTTCAATTCTTATGGAATTTACGGGTTTTCACTATTGTTTCTTTCATCTTTCATTTTATCTAATTCAATTTATCAGCAACCCTGCAGTTTGTTTGTAAAGGCAAACACCTGTTTTCCATTCATCAATCAGTGGAATCCTTCCCATTGTTTCTTTTATCTTTCAGTGCTAGTTTTATCTACCAGCAGACCGAGAGCTTGTTTGTAAAGACAAATCCATCATTCCTCTCAGCTGGAAAAGCGGGGACGAGCAAAATCCTGGAGAGGTAAACGAGATGTATCAGAAACTCCGCAGGTGTAGCTGGAGCCGCGGGGTGCGTGTCCCGACAGGCAAGGGATGTGTGGCTACAGTATAGCAAAAGCCCGAAGCAGTAGCAGAGACACGGCAGGGGAAGGACAGTGGCAGCTCGGCTCCCGAACATAGCAGGGAGAGGCTCCCTGGGAGGGGGTAGGGGCTCTATGTCCCAGGGCTTCCCCTGAAGCACCCGAGCAGGTGGGGAAGGTCCCTTTTTTTCTAGTGAGGTATGGTGTTAATAAGGACCCCGTTCAATGGCTTCTCTCATGAGCGAAGGCTTACCCACGGCCGTAGAAGCAGGACGGGCTGGGCTCCAGCGGCAGCAGTGACTTCTCTCCCCAGTAAGCAGCAGCTCGACCGTCCTCCTAAGTCAAGACAGCGAGAGAGCTAGGAGCTACGCCTGCCCCCAGCCCAACCCTCTAGGAATTCCTGCCCGTCTGAGAGGAACCCTCAGATAAGAGAGGTGCAGCCAGGTGCACTCCACCCCAGCACAGCAACTTCTTTCGTCTCTCTTAAGGTCATTAAGGTTTCTTAGAAACATATGGGACAAAACTCCAGAGAAAGAAACAAAATGAAAAATCCTAAACCTCAAGACTCGGTATCTGATAGATCAGCTTGTTGATAAATCCTAATCAGTAAAGGTGCTTCCCGTTCTTCCACCGAAGATACAAATTGGTTAAAATATAGATGGGATTCCTCACTTACTCCAGTAATAAGGACTCTGCCAAAGCCTATTGAGTCGGTTGCATTTTAATTATTAGAGCTTTTCAAAAGTACAATTTAAGGTCAATTCTACTAGAACTATGGCACCCATAGATTAGTAATATCTATACTCCTTTAAAATATGAATGAAAATACAAATTTTTGATTTGCTGCAGCATTTGAGAGCCAAAGAACAACATAAAGTGTTAGACAGTGCTGAGGAATTGTGTACTAAAACAAAACAAACAGAAGACTTCTTTTCACCTTTAAAGCTCCATGTACAGGAAAAAATTGGTTTCATGCAGTGACCTAGCAATTTCAGAGAACGTACTAAAAAAAAAAGCTATTGAGCATAGGTACAACATAGTGTCAGATTTCTACTCACAGCACAGCCGGCTAGCAGACTTTAACTCCATCCCCAGCAGCATACCCTCGACCACTGACCCACTCTTTTATAACACCCATCCTCACTGGACCGGCAAGGCTGTTTCCACTCTTTGGTAATTAGCACAATAGTGACACTTCAGGGGCAGGGTTGCTTACAGTCCATTCTCCTACTCTACATTATTTAAAATCAGCACATTGCATCCTGGATGCTAGTCAGCTAATTTAAACTAATAGAAAATTCTACCCAAAACTTAGGAGGTGTGCATCCCCACAGTCTTCATCATGATATTAAAAAGACAGTCCCTTATCACTACACTGAAAATCGTTCATTATGTTATAGATGGGTAGAATGATGATTGGCTCTCACAATTAAGAGATGAATATTGTATGCGTGTGTTAAGGGAAGTTTTGTTGACATTTGAAATTCTTTTGATGTGTAATTCTGTTATCGTATTGTTTTTGGACAGCCTCTGTTCTCCCTGTAATCCCCTTTTCCTCCCTCTGTGTTGCTGCCCTTAAACAACCCTGGTTATTATTATAAATAGGGCCAGGAGACCAATCTCCTTTCAAACACCCTTTATTAGAACAGCTATGGGTGGGGAAATCAAGGGGGTGTGCACACCACTGGTGCTCCCACGGGACACCACTGAAGAGGAGGTGCAAGTCAAATCTACCACTTGCACTGCAGAGTCAGGATTCCATCCTCACCGCAGTTCTAAGGAATTGCCTTTGGCTTCTGTAGTCCAGGGGTGTCATTCTTTTGTAGTGCTCTCTAGGTTACAGTGAGAAGACGAAGACTATCCACGGATAGCTTGATGTTCTGCACACATGGTAGTGTCTCTCCTGGATTTAGCTCTTGTGCTGGCTCNTCTCTCCTGGATTTAGATCTTGTGCTGGCTCGTTGCTTTAGGGAATTTTTGTTGTTAATCAAACTTCAGCATTGGAGCTAAGCATCATGGGAGTCTCTTGATTTCCTTAACATATTCTGGTGGAGTGGAAACTTATGAGGCACATAAGTATCAAATTTCCTACTTCTCAGCTCAAAGAAAAACAAAGTAACTTCGAGAGTCTATGGGCAAGTGGGGAGCAGCAGAGGCCTTGCTCGATGGGAAGTAAGGGGGAAACTGGGAATACAGGAATTGGGGGGAGTGTACAGATTCAACAAGAACAGCATAAAACAAACAGTTGGTAACAACACAACATTCCAACAATACAACACTAAATATTTTGACCAGACAAGGACCACAACCTGAGATCTAGGTTTATTTATTTCCGTTGTCAGGATTCTCAGATTCTCAGGGGCTTATGGAGGGAGGGTATGTACACGCGCCCCTTGCATGGGGCAGATAGGAATGGGGAAAACTTGTTGCTGGGGTGACTTGGTATGACAACACCTCACCTCCAATCTTACTGCAAGAAAGTTTCCACCAATGGATGGCAAAGAAGAGTGAACTGGCAGACTTGGAGAGGGGCCAGGGATATATAACGAAAATGTTTGGATATGCATTTGGCTGATGCAACACCAGGAGTATAAAACGCAGAGCCGCCATTTTGTGGTGTGCCTCTGGCTGCAGCTAAGCACCCAGCGCTGTCCCTTCTTCCTTATTCAGTACCTTTGTTGTGTTGTTAAGGTTTAATAAACCCTTAACATTTTAAAGTGAGTGGTTGTTTCTCACAATTCCTGTATTGTTACATTATGATTGTTTCCTTATGGGATCCCCTGTATTTCTTAATGTGTATTTCTATTCCCAAAGCATCTGTAAATAAGTTTATTCCTTTACATGACTTGGTCTCCACTATAATTCTTTAAAATAGGGTTTAAATAGAACTCAGAGCTATGTATTCCTTAAGCTGGTCCTCTGCATAGGCAGATTTCACCCTGGAAACACTGCCTTTTTTATTTTTTTAATCCCTGCTGTATGTCTTGCCTTCAGTTTTACACTGGTCAGCGTTTTGGTGGCTTATAAAAAAATAACAGGTTGTGTGACTTTAAAAATATTCTTATTGTTTCCTGAGGAGGATCTCAGGGAAAGGGGTACGGACAAGGTGGGAGCTGCTCGGGGTGGCTGAGCCCACTGAGATGCTGCTGGAGAACCCCTATCTGTGCCTGCCCGCTCCCCAGTCAAAGTGCACTTCCTACTATTTCTCAATTGGCCACATAGGGTGAAATGTGCCAAAATGAATAAAATATATATTGGTGGATATGGATGTTGCCTTTTCATGCATTGACTGTGATGAATAATTTTCTGAGGTTCCCCCCCCCCCCCCCACCAATAACCCT
>VXBU01018224.1:4795-27528 GCA_013400315.1 Bombycilla garrulus | reverse complement strand
TTTTTGTCGTTGTTGTTTTTGGTGGGTTTTTATACATTTTCCCGGCAGCCGAGCCAGCTAGGCTCGGTACGCGGAGGGCGCCAGCAGAGAGCCGCAGGCCGAGCCGAGTTGGGCCGGGAGGGCTGGGCGGCCGGCGAGGTCGGCGATGCGGTATCTCGCTCTGCTTGGCCTCATCGCCTGGGGCCTGGGGAGCTGGGCCGGACACAGTGGCGGAGCGTCCCTCCCGCCCTGCCCGGCCCCTTGCAGCTGCGACGGCGACCGCGGCGTGGACTGCTCCGGGCGGGGGCTTGCGGCCGTGCCTCCGGGACTCAGCGCCTTCACGCACGCCCTGTGAGTCGGGGTGTGGGCCGGGTTGGAGACGTGTGGGCAGGTTGCCACGGCGGAGAGGTATCTGCGGCGGGTACCGTCGACAATTGTGTGTATGTGGTTGTTGTTGCTGGGGGTCTAACGCGGCTGACTCCGGGGCCGCCGCGCTCCCACCGTCGAGCAAACGGTGGGGCTTCCGGGCCGCACTCAGGGCCCGGCGCCGCTGGGGCAGGTGAGCTTGGCAGGGCCTGAGGCGGCACTCCAGGGCTCCGGTGGGCGGAAGTGAGCCGGCAGACCCCGAAGGGATCGGCCTTGGAGGTTTAAAAGGCTGTGAGAAAGCTGGTCGGATCCTGTGGCAGCGAAAAGGGAGGTCTAGAGGGTTCGATGTGGCCCGAGTCAATGCCGGTGCCGTCCTGAGCCGGGGGGGGGCTGCTGCCCTCACATGTTGTGCCTCAGCGTGATATCCTCGCCCCTGAGTTGCCTTTTGCCTAGTTTTTGTCTAGAAACCAGTTGCCAGACTAGCCAGTTTCCTCACAGAAGTTAAGGCATTTTCAGTCCGAAGAACGCACAGGTCTGGTTAAATACTGTACCTTCGCTTTTACAAAAAACTTCACTAAGGTAAAGCACAGGGTTACCTTGAACAAAACCAGCATAACCGAACATCAAAGGTTTATCGAGTTTTGCTTGTAAATGAAGAAAAACATAAACTCTTAAAACATTTTATTCCATATTCTATGATAATGTTGTAAAGCAGAAACTGGTAGATGTGTGGAATTTTAGTGACTTTAATAATAAAATTTTAATTAAGGAATGAGCACTGCTCTGTAGAGACATGACCGAGGAGGGATTTGCAGCTTTCAATACGGTAGCTTTGTTAATCCACAAACCTGTTAAGTTTCACAATAAAACCTGCCAGTCTTGCCCCACTTCCCAGCGCAGATTTCACAGGGTGGAGCAGGGTCTAGTATGGGCCAGTGGTCAAGTCTAGTATTACTAAAGCTTTGCCGTGTTTACAACATATAATGCAGCATACTACGGCAAGTGATGGTGCGTAGTTTCAGATCGGTAGTGAAGTGCTGTTTTGCTAGAATACAACAACAGTGGTATATGCCTTTGAAAATTGCACTTTTTTTTCTTAGTTTGCCTACACTTCATATGCAAAGGGGTCTGATTCTTAGATACTGGATGTTTAGTTTACTGAGGAGATTTCCAATTTCTCCTGCATATTTGGATTGTTTCTTTTAGTTGTTCATGATGGGTGGAGAAAGATTACTGGGCCTTTTTCTTGTGCAGTATTTTTTGAATGGTAGAAGTTGCAGGTCTCAGTTGTTACCTGTGCTTAAATATTTTGTTCCTTTTTTGTGCTCATAAGGTTTTGAGTGGGACCTCACTTTGTGGTGTTTTTCTTGTGGCAGAAATGCTGGTTTCTGGCTTTTTGGGGTAGGGAGTTAGATGCTGCCGTCATGAGCCCTTGGACTTACTGCTAAATAGTCTTCTCTTTCCTCCACAGATAAAACAGGGAAGTTACCCAAATTAATAACATGCTTGAATCTCTCTGGTAAAACCTGCATTTAGGTGTAAGATGTTATGGGTCCTATATTATCTGTCTTGTAAAATGGACTGGTACATCCCTGAGTGTTTGCAGCATAAGTTGTCTAATGGGCACAAGTTGCCATAGCCAACACCCATTAGAGATAAGACTGCCAAAGAGTTTCAGTTTATAACTTCCTCCTTACTGTGCAGGTAGATTTCACACAGCCGATGTGACACTTATGGCAAAAGTGAGAAGAGACCTGCACACACTTCAGTATGCTTTGGAATGAATTCTTGTAGCTTTTGATTTTATGTTCTTTTAAATTGAGAAGAAACTTCCTTGAACTTGAGAAGAATCTATCTGATGCTATGGCAGTAGAGAATACTCTTGATCCCCATTTGTGTATAGTTCCCGCTTCCTTATTTACGGAAGGAAAAAAAATTATTACTTCCTGGTACTTCTGAGCTTAACTGGTCTCTCTTGTAGTGAGGCCACTAGAAGTTTAGGGTATGCATGCAGAAGGCAGTTTTGGAGTCAATAAAACTCACTTCTGACCTGCTTGAACTAGACAATGTATAGTTTTGCCAAAGATACTGAGTTGGTTAGTGTGGAAGAAGGCACAAAAATAAAATCACACTCCTACATGACATGTTTGTCTCATGGCAAAGCACCTTAGCTGTGTGAGAAGAACTTTTCTGTGCTCTGTCAGGCACCTTATGGATGTCAGAAAGGCCCCTTAGCATTGCTACACGGCTAGTATTTTTATTATAGCCATAGCAGCAGAGAGCCTGCACATAGAGATGGCTGAAAGAGTGTTACAGGTGATATTCTATGGTAATAAAGCAAAGGTATGGCTAGATTTTTGCTTTGGCCGTGAGGGAGCAACTGAAGAAAAATTGCTCACAAATAAAGTTGGCAGTGAATGAGTTCCAAGGCAGTTGAGAATTATGGAAGGAACCTGGTATTTAATTTTCACTAGTTCTGTTTTCCTGAAGTCTTAATTTCTTTGTATTAAGTCTAATCATTTAGCTTAACTTCCCAGGTGCTGGCATGAATGGTGAGGCAGGGGTTTCTGTAGAGCCTTAAAGGCATATCCTCACCGAATACCCTTCACATTCCTTATTTCTGTTTTTTTTTCAGCTCTTGACTGATCCCCTGCTTGTTTCTTGCTTACTGTGGTGGTTTGAAAGCAGGGAGAGAGAGGTTGGTGTGATAGTGGGGGTTTATATGATTACCAAAGTATGGTGAGGTCTCTTGATGTAAATTCTATCAGAGTTAGCAGCTTGAAAAGATGGAGTATCTGGTCACTACTTTTGAGTCATTGGTAAACTTTGAGAGGTGGAGTTCGAATAACGCTGTCCCAACTGCAGTCATCTCAGTGAAGAAATTACTGGGAGATGTACCCGTGCTCAGAAAAGACAGGTGACAGTATTAGAGTGGAACTTTCTGACAGGATGGGGTGGATGGGGAGGAACTCAGAGGGAGCTGAGATGACATGACCAAGGATAATTGCTTGATACTTTTATTGTAGGCAACCGTTTGTTCTGTATAATTTAGGTAGGTGTTACATAAACACATTGGCATCTGCCAGTTTTTCTGTTTATGAAGATTCAGTTTGCTTGGTTGCAAAATAACTATAGTTTGTGCAAGTGGTGCCTGTGCTGGAATATAAAAATCGGTTTTGTTTGGGTTTTTTTCAGTGCTGTATGCTCCTGATTTTTACTATGGTGTTTTACATGCTATTTTCTAGAAAACTTCATGCTATTGAGACGAAATTGTGGTAAGGCATATATGTGCTTGTACTTCTCATGGATGTCAGTTTGAGAACTCAAATTCCAGTTTGGAGGGTTTAATACTTGTATGAGTCTTGTACAGGAGATTAAAAGCAAGTAATTCTAGATTATTACTTTTGGAGAGATCTTCCGTGGGCCTAGCTGACTTAGGTCTTGCCTGACAACCATGAGGAATATTAGACACTTGGAATAAGAAAACAATACAGATAGTTTCCATTCCATCTGTAGTGGCTCTTATGTATTTTCAGGGAATGGTAGTGTTCCTTGCTTTAATTTTACTTTCTTTGAGTTGTGAGGGCTGGGGCGGGGGGCTTGGGAACTCTGGCTGCCCTAGACTAGGGGGGTAGACCTTCAGGATGAAATTGTCATCTTGATCTTTTGGGTTTTATTGCTCATTTAACCTCATAGTGCTGATTTCTGTGTGCTGTTATGCACTAGCTTTATGAGGTCAAGATGTGTCAGTTGAGATCCTTTTTTTACTTGTATTTTTTACTACAGGTTGCTTCAGCAATCAGAGAGAGTTTGTGATCTGTATTTTGGTTTAAACATGCTATCTGGAAGTACCTACATGCTCTCATGAGTGTGTGTGAGGCTTTGCTCTATTTATGTATAAATGGCAAAATGATGTCATCCTGTTTGGACTGAGCAGAGCTTGGCCATTTTTTTGTCTTTTTTTTTTTTTTTTTGTAGAATGATGATAAAATGTAGTAGGGAGGTGTGAGGTGTCTTCTTCTGAAACGCCTGGTACAAAGATAGAGATATTTAGCATACTGCTATGGTCAGATATCTAAGTATAGTAAGGACCTGGCTACGTTTTGTTAATGTTGTCTAGTAGAGTTGTTATGGTGAAAAAAAAGTGAAGATGCCCAGATGTGACCTTGAGTCTGGAAAATGTAGCATAATTGTAGTTTTCCTGAGTTAGAAAAGCCTTATCTAATTAGAGGATCGAAGGTTTTACAGGTAAACCATTTAGTTTTTCACTTGCCTGTGCTAAATACTGGTGATATGATGGCAAGTAGTAATTCCATACTTCTTTTAGAAAGACATGGTCATGTCATTTCAATCTGAATATTCATATAGGTCAGCAGAAATGTTGTTATATTTGTGCAGGCCCAAGGAATCCCACAGACAGGAGGAGTATTTCAGTTTAGTGAACGTTCAGTGATTCCAGCAACAGTCTTCCCAGCATATATCACCCAGGGATTGGAATCTTTATCTTCATTTGAAGCTGGCCAGTTTATCTGTTAGTCTTGTAAAAAAATAGATGTCTTTAGGTAGTATACACAATGTGAAACTCTTGTTGTTTCAGAATTTCATTAATTTTTTTTTGTCTTTTTAATGCTTTTTTTAAAATCAAATTTGGTGTTTTCCTCCTTACCTTTTATCCCTTCCCCCCAAAACCCTGACATTCTGCCACAGCATGTAATTCTCAGGTATTTGGTATTTATTTTTTTATTTCTTTTGAGCTCATTTGTATCAGCAATATGTAATTTCTTGTTTGACGCTTACTGGCAGAGGCTTGTAAGTGTGATTTTGGGGAATGAATACTAAGATAAGTCTGCAGCATGGAATAAAGTTGGACTTAAGTATAAGCAAGTTTATGCTAGTAAAGAATTACTGTTTCAGTTCTTGAGAAGAATTTGCTAGTAACTATCTACTTGAAAGGGAAAATATGGAAGCCGTAATATAAGGACTAAAAAACAAAACAAAACTAAGAAAACCTCCGCTACAAGGATCTTTGTTTATTTTGTATTCTACATCTAAGCCAGCAATTTTTGCAGAACACAAGCTCTTATTTACCCAGAGAAAATTACTGGCCTAGATTTCTGAAGGGCTAAGCACCCATATCACATTTTAGAGAGCATGGTAGCTGTGGGGTTCTGGGAGTATTTGTGACTGTCAGAGATCTTTCTTTCAGCCATCCTTGCACTGTTCCTAAAAGCTTGTTCCTAGAGATGAGCCTCTTGTTGGGAATGGGTAGGAGCTGATGTTCTGTTTATGTTCTGGGGGATTTGCCAGCAGCCCAGGTTTGCCTGCTTCTTGTTTTACAAATCAACAAAGGAGTGAAATGGATGGGACTGGTTCGCTTCAGCAAGGCTGCATGAAGCTTCATGGCCAGCAGTTACTCTGTTAAGAGGTGAATGGGTTTCAGGCAGCAGCTCTGTGCTGCCAAACTGTGGTTTTGGTCTTTATGGAGGAAGCAGAAAGTCAAAAATAGCTTGAGGAAGAATTAGAGAGATTTGTATGATCCTGGAAATATGAGACAAAGGCAGGAGGAGGTACATAAGAGCAAAAGCAGAGTTTCTTATTTGAAGAAACTTGTAAATTGAGGCAACAGAGTTCTAAATGTTACAAGACCTTTGCTTACAGAGATATCAATAGTATGTCATGGGTTAGAGGTCAGTGGCCATCCTCTCCACCTGGTAAATTCACCATCTCCTTCAAAAGTGATCTAAGATTTTGCTACAGAGAAATGCTCTTCTGTAGTGTTTCATATCTGCCTTTCAGGCACTGTTGCGGTTTCTGATGAGATGTTTTCAAACTTTGGTCTGAAAAGAGATTTCTGGTCATATGATGTTGGTTCTCAATGCACTCCCACCACTAGCTTGCCCTGCTCAACCCTGCTGAAAAAGTGGAGGTAGCTATTGATATTTCCTTTGCTGACAGGTGGGCAATTGGTTTTGTTCATGTGGAGTTGCATGCAGTGATGATTGTCATAGGAGCTCACACAGAGAAGAGGAAGATCTTGGTGTTACTATATGAATACTGTCCTCACTATAAATGTCTGAGAGCTTTCCTTTCAGAATCAGGCCCATATTCATTCACTTTTGTTCCAAATAAAGCTGGTATGTCCAAATTGGAAACATCCAGCAGTAGATATATGGGTACCTGGAAAGTATAATTAAATAATGAAAAAATTGGCCTGTGATGTACCTGCAAACCTGACCTTTTTGCCTTTTTTTTTAAGTGCTAAGTTCCTGTTCCTGTCAGTGAGTTTCTCTGGAGTTGAAAGTTTCCTGTATTTTTAAATCGTATGTCATTTGTTTTAAAATACATATTTGACATAGCAGAATCCATTTTATTTTACTCTTGAATTATTTAATTGTTACAGGATTGTGACAATTTCAGCACTTTCCACTTCCCAGAAACATACTCCTGTTGCTAGAAGAGTAAAGGAAATCTGTATTTCAGCTTCACCACGAATTTGAAATCACAATGATACTATACATCTCTTGGGAAACCACAGAGAGGACTGTAGTGATCTCAAAAACAACAGTTTAAAGTTGGTGTCTGAAAACTGCTGTTGAATTTGAATGGGTAATAGTCAGCTGATGGCATTATGCATAATGTCAGCCAGTATGATAACGTGTTAAAAAATAAGGAAGCTATTTTTGAACAGGTGATGTTGAATATATTCTCTGATGGACTGTGGTCACATCTGTGAGGGTTATGTTTGATTCTGGGAAATAAGAGTATCACTTCAGGAATTTTTATCAGCCAGTTTTTCCTAATGTTTTTTGTATTTGCTATTTACTGAGTTAAAAGGAACTAATTTTTTTTTTGATGGCCTGTTCCAGTCATACAGTATGTTTTGAGTTAGTAAAACTTTGGCTAAGTTTTGAACATTATTTTTTTCAGCCTACTGAAAGGTATATTATGAAATATATTATATCTTCTTAAGGAAGAATGGTCTCCATAGCATGGCAGAAATAAACATCAGTTCTTTAGGCTTCCTTTGTGTGTTTTTTGCATTTATATCTGATGAGTGCAATTCACTAAGGACACATACGAAGTAGTGAGTTGTGGAAGATATCTTCTTCACAATTGAAAAAATTTCTTGTGTTTCTCAAGTCATAGCCATTTTAAATGTATTCAGATGTTTGTTGGTATAATGTCAGATAACTCTAAACCATCTAAGATTTGTTGCTGAAATTTGATATTTAGTGTGCATGAGTATTGGGGTTTTTTTGTTGATGTTCAAATCTAATATTGATAAATATGTGTAATTAAAAATCTTCATTTATAACTTGGTCACCTTTAGGTAATGGAGACAGTGGTTAATGACTTTTTACAACTCAGCCTCAAGATTTTGCACAGTAAAGATATACTTGAAGTAATTTCTGAGTCTGATTTTTTTTTCACTTTGTATTCAATCTAAAATCAAAATTAAAGTTCAAAATTATGCAAGTTAAAGTTTTCCTTAGGACTAGGAAAAATGTTGCAAAAACTAGGAATACCATCACTTTTTTTTTTTCAAATGTAGTAACTAATTCCTGCATGCTTTATATTAAAAATGAAGAAGGAGTCTCAAATGATTATGGTGTATGGAACATGGGATTGAAGTTGCACAGAAAGTTCTGACTCTGGGGCAGAAAAAAAATCTTCTTTCCAAGAGAGCAAGTGCTAATTATTTACCTGGAAAAAAACCCCACCAAAATGAAGAAAAATCCAAAGAGAGGTGAAGTTGTTGAGAGGATTGTGGAGAGCACCCTCAGAAATCAGGTCCTTGGAGAGTAAACAGCTGACTTTGCAGCTCTCATTTGAGCAATTCTTACTGAATTGTAAAGGCTTTTTTTATTTTTTTTTTAATAATTTAAAAAATTTTTTTTAATTTATTTTTTAAGTGATGTGCCTCCTCCTTTTCTCTCTCCAACCACTTGTGGTGAAATGCTAGGTCTTTCAAGGACTTTTTTCACTCTAATACTTTTAAGCAAATATGTCTGGACTTTAAAATGGTTACACAATTAATAGTGAATCATAAATGAATGTGCAATTTCAGAGGTATGCAGTGAAGGCCTAAACCTATTTAATTTAGCTTAATAATGCTGCAGATACAGTTGTATATTTTATAATTTGCTCTCCAAAAATGTGTTTTAATTTGGGAGTTTTGCCATTACCTTTGTGACATCTGCGTAGTTAGAGGTTAGTAAGCTGACCCACTGCCCTAGTGGGGAGAGCAGCATGCCTATGCTTTCAATAGTCATGTCACTGACAGTTGAAAACATATGGATTGTCGCTGTAGGACATGAAAGAACACAGACACACACCGCAGCTCAGGTGATCAGAAGAGAGGAGAAGAAGGTTTATTTTTTCTGACTCTAGTATTTATAGTTTTCCAAAAGTGGCAGTGGATCAGACGGTGGCAGTGCCACCTCGCCAAAGCCAATGGACAGACAAACAGTCCATCAATTTTCTCCTCCTCTATGAAGGAATGCAAAACAGTGAGCTGTTTACAGAAAGTGTGTGAGAAAGTTTTTCACAAATATGTAAATATCAGAAGGCTTAGAAAGTCTTTAAAAAATCAGGGCAACAATGGACTATTTCATTCCCGTGTTTGAAAGCAATGTATAGGGCTGTAAGGGCAGGGGCTGGGGACTTCAGACTTCACTGCTGATTGGTAAGCTAGCCATATGGTTTGCTGTGAGCAATCAAAATGCTCTTGCTGAAGCTGTTGTGCTTTGCCTAGCACTGTTTTGTGGTGGCACAAGAACCCCAGATGTAGAACAATGCTGTTGTGGGATTGCAGTAATGCAATACATTGGAAAAGTATTCTGGAGATCATGCAGTAGAGTTCACTGTGGTTGTGTTTCATTCTTTTGTATGTTATACTATACAGTGGTTTTTTCTCAACTATTTGGGCACTGTGGTGGTTCGTATTTGGTGTTCAGTAGATGCAAAAGACATGAGCGCAGATATGGGTTCTGCTGGGATGTACCTGGGGGTTGGTTTCTCCTGTGCCTGTTGCTTCCTTTTTTAGAGCACAAAATGGAACCTGCAGTTCCTTGCTATCCAAACAGGACATGGCAGTGTGTTAGTAAAGTGAGAATTTGTTTTTCCTGCACTCAAGGCTTTACGATTGTGGCAGGAAAGGAGGACAGTTTGCTCCTGTTGCTGGAGGAGGAGATGGTGCAGGTCAGGAAAGGATGTTTGGGGAAGCTTCCTGCTCCTTGACAGAAGGTGTATAGTCTCAGTCCTTTCTTTGTTACTGGAATTTGATATATGGAATATCCTGACTGTGCTTTCTAAAGCTTTGTCTCATGTTATTTTAAAAATAACTCTTATTTGAGAAGTTTCCTTGCTGTTTTCTAAATGCTGATCTAGATTAGTAGCAGATGTAGTTTGTTCATCTGGAAAAGTAGAGAGACACTGAGACTTGTGACTTAGAAGTGCAGGCCTCTCTGGCGCAGTGGGTCATTCTGTCTGGAAACATACATGGTGTTTTTCATGTGGCAGAACTGGTGGATCTGACCTTCACTCCACTTGTGCATGTAGAAGCTGTGAAGAGGTTGTCATCTTTTTCAGGTGCCATGGTTGGAAGCCCTAGAAATATGTTGGTTTTTTTAACTAGGGTAAACCTTTCCCAGACTGGGAGGATATGCCTGTAGTAGTGCTCTCAGCAATTCCTTGAGCTGCTCCTGCAAATTTGGAGTCCTTTAACCTACTGAAAGGAGCTCTGCACTATTTGGAAGATAGGTGCCAGACTTACACGTTCTTTAAAGGAATTTTGCAAAGCCATTGTCTTATCACTCTAGTACATGCTCTCTTGAGACATGAAATGCTCACCGTGCTGGGTGTCCTCTTGGGGTCTTGGTGGCCTTCCTGGAATTAGCTGGGGAGAGAAAGGAAAGGGTTCATTGTAGAGTCCTGTTCTGAGAATATAGTTACCTGATGCACAGGCTTCTGCCTTTTTGTAGTTTTTTTTTACTGCTGTTGGTTTAAACATTTAGGTTAAAAAACAAACAAAAAAAAAAAAAAAAAACCCAAAAAACAAAAGGGGAAATGGATTGGCTAATATTGACCAAACTGTTAATATTTTACAGAACTTAGTGTGAGTCTTGCTGAGTGTAGAAAATCCATGTATTTTGCAAGGGCAAATCTGCTGGCTCTGTGTTACTATGGCTAAGTGTTTATTGGAGGCATTATATCTCTTCAATATCAGGTCAGTCATTTGTTTCAAATTTACTTGCTCTTGCTTGACATTTTTTTCAAAAATTTCAGTTCACATGTTGTTTTTCTTTAAGCTGCTTACTGCAAAGGCAGGTCTCTAGTTTTCAGACCAAAAACGTACAATATCTCAGTGTTCAAGAGGATTAAGCAAGGATTTAATTAGCTTTTGGGATAATAAGTGGCAGTTGTTTACTTCTTCAGCAGAATACTTTGCAGTATTGCAGCAAGACCGGTTTTTCCTCCTCAAAACTCTTCAACTCTCCTGAGTAATGACACCAGTAAAACAGGTCTATGTATTCAAGAAAGGCTAGCATGAAAACAATAATATATCTGAAATCCTACTTAAGAGAAGGACTGCTTGCACTGTGATTGTATCTTCATTACACAAAATAACTTTTTTCCCCTAATAGCATGAATGGGAGAAATTCTGTAACAAACATTAGATGAATATTCAAATGCCCTCGGTATTTGCCTCACCAAATATATTCCCTATGTCCTTCTGGCAAAGCGCACCACCTCATCTGGGTACATTCAATGACATCAAGAGCAGAATAGTGTAATAATAATGTAAACAGAAAATTTGTCCCTCATGCTGTTTTTCATTGAACTTGCCTCAGTGAATTTGGTGCCCAGTCTGATTTATTTTATTACAAAAAGGTCAAGATTGATATTGTTGGCCACTTAATTGTGCAAATTAACTTTCCCACCAGTTTGTCCTTTGGCATCTTCAATGGGAATAGGCAGCTTCTGATTCATCTCTGGCATGCAAGTGCCAGAGATGCAGGATCAGAAGATACACTTCGCAGAAGTGGAGAAACTTCACTGGAGAAACTGAGAATCGTACCATGTTTATGATATATGTACGTATTTTTAAAAAATCCACTTCTTTCAAAAGATGATGCATTAGTTGGATTGTGCTGTTACTGAGGAAAAGAACAAGAATTATGTAGTGCCTACTGTCATCCCATGTGCTAAGTAAGTTTTAGTTGTTGGTGCCTTCCTTGAACTATCAAATTGAAAAGTAGTTTCTTAAGAAAACTTACGAATCTCAGTGTGAATCAACAGGCAAAGTGTAGAGGTAGTTTTGCATATGACTGTTTTCAGTCTTACAAGTATTTTGCATCTCTAATTTAAAGAAAGAAAAACCATGGCTTGGGATTTGAGTAGCACCCTGGTTTGGGATTTGAGCCCTGCTCATGTTTGTGTTGAATGAGAAGCTTTATGTATGATAGTGATGAGTTCTGTTTAGCACTACTGTGCGTCAATTAAAATCTGCAGGAACATACAGTTATCTGGTTTAGCAACTTAATCTAAAGGCTTTGCTAAAAGAGTTGAGTGATTTACAAATTTTTTTAAGTTTGGTACAGGAGACAGGTTCTTAGAGCAAGAATAGTGCTAGCAGATGCTTCTTTTGAGGCTGACAGTCGATATCAATTCATATCTGCAAAACTGATGGTAAAGCCTTAAGATCTGTCAATGTTATAGATGTTGCTCAACTCCTTTGGGAGCTCAAACATATAAAAACACAAGCATAGCCTTAAATGGGATTACTTCTTAATCTGTCACTATGAAATAGTTGATCTTTGGTTTAGCTCTCCCTGAAGTGCATAGCATGTTAGAAATACAGGATATTGTTCCATTTGCTTTGTATTTTAAAAGCAGTTATCACATAGTATAATTTCACAGAAGGTATGCCAATGACCCAAGAAGCTTCAGCAAATAATCACTACATGTGCAGTTAAAAACACAGACAGGCCCTCTTGTGCTGCCATCTTGTCAGCAGCCGCAGTGCGCTGCTGATGTCTTGGAAAGGCTCTTTTCTCCAGGTGTGCAATTTGGAAGGAGGAGATTCTGTTACAGCTTTTCTTTTACAGCTTTTCAGTGCAAGCAGCTTTCATTAAGTTTTCACACAATAGCTCAAGGCTTTTAGGGAAGGACTAAGCTGGAAACTCAGCATACTTATTGCCATACGTTGCATGCATTTAGACAAGGTGGTGATTGAAGCACAAGAAGCATCTTAAACATTGAAAGTCTTGGTCATATTTTAAGCTTTTTTAGCTGTTACAAAGATACCATTCTGTGGAGAGATTAATGAGGAATAAGTAAACTGTGTTGAATCCTGGATTGCAGAATGCAGTTTCACTGCTTTAGGTTTCAGCATACTCATTTAATTACTGGATTATTGAAGGTTTTCCCTGCTATGGGGAGTGCATGTGTGTATGTAAGGCTCTGTATAAATGGTCATACAGAGAACTGTGAATGAGTTTTGTGGATATTGCCTTAATGTTGCCTACACAATCCCACTTTATATTATCCCTGACTTAATATCTTTTCAAGAAGATTGTAGATAAGTCTTGCTAATCACTTCCCCACGTGACTTAATACACGCCAGCTTAGTTATTATTTTCTGGCCTAGGGAGAGATTTCCTTCCAATAATTAATTACCTTTACTGCCCTTTACTCTTCTGTACATTTGTTTGTTTGGAGAAACATAGTTGCTTGGTAAGCAGCTCCAAACAAGGCAGTGCCTGGAGCTGTCTTGGAAACATAAATTATACCTTTTAAATAGCATGTTAAGCTTCAGTTTGCAGAAAGTAAATTACTAGATGTACTGAACAAGCAAGCTCTGAACATTTCTCCCTTAACTAAAGGCCCTGTGAGTTCATCAGGAAAGCACCAGTTCACACTGCCCTTCAATACTCTATTGGAGCAATACAGGTAACAAAGGAAAACACATTCAAGTTACCTAATAAAATCCATTAATTCAATAATTTCTTTCTAGTGGCAGCTGTTTAGTCATAGAGTATTAAAATGTATTTATAAGAGGAATGTGATGCAATGCAGCCAGACATATTGCTCCTGTGATAGGAAAGAAATATGTATTTAATCTTGTGGAAGTTTCTCAGGATTATATTCTTCTTGTTTGTCTTCCATGATGACCTTCTTAATACACAGTATGTGTCGCCCTGATTTTTGCAAGACTTTCTACGCCTTTCGATATTTACATATTTGTGAAAAACTTTCTCACACACTTTCTGTAAACACCTCAGTGTTTTGCATTCCTCCATAGAGGAGTAGAAAAATTGATGTACTGTTTGTCTGTCCAGTGGCTTTGGAGAGGTGGCACTGCCACCGTCCAATCCACTGTCACTTTTGGAAAACTATAAATACTGGAGTCAGAAAAAATAAATGCTCTTCTTCTCTCTTCTGATCACCTGAGCTGTGGTGTGTGTCTGCGTTCTTTCATGTCCTATAGTGACAAGTATGGATGAAAGAAAAGCAAATACAAATAGTGAAGACCAACAGCAATGAAGTGCATACATTCTTTGTTAAAACCATTTTTATTTTAATTCAATGGTAATTAGAAGGGAGAATTTCTAGAACTGGGCAATACAGAATTTGTTCTAAAAGCTGTTTCATTTGCTACATTTATTAATTTATATGCTGTACAAAATACAGTCTGATATGTCAGGGATGGATTGCTTCTCTCTACTATATTTACTGTAAATAGTCCTTTAACTATTTTGTGGTAAATATAATGAAATGTAACAAAAGGTTTCATTTGTCTTGAACCTTTGAATATTTAGTGTTCTTATTGAGATGGAATAATTATTTAACTCTACTGTTAATGACAGTAGATATTTGTAAAGTTAACTGTCTTTGTGTATGTGGAAAAAACCAAACTGTTTTAACTTGACAAAGCTATGTATGTTTTTGAATAAAATTGACTTCTTCATTATACCCTGGTGTTTGTTCACAAAAAATGATCATGTGTTGCACGTTTCCTCACCTTTTTCCCTAAGGTAGTCTCTTAAACCTCTAATCTGATCACCTGTCCCTCAACTAAAATTTAAAATAAATTACTGTATCTGCTTTACACTTTTCAGATTGGGTAGTGAATGTAAGATATATTGTTGTTTACTGTGGAATCTGGCTCTGTAATTGCAGAATGTTATTTCATTTGTTGCATTAGAAACAGTTTTCCAGTTTCAACAGAATGCTTTTCATGCTGTTAACTTTCAGGGTATTAATTTTTTTAATGGTATCTTCATAGTTTTGCTGGTGGTAAATTGGACAAATGGATGTGTTAATGGAAGTAAATTATTAAATTGGTAGTGAGGAAACAGTGTGTCAATACCTTAAAGGTGTCTGTTAGGAGAAGGTTTCAAGCTGCATGGCAGGTTTTACTGGCCTTGCTTTACTGATCCGGTAAAATTCATTGTTTTTCAAGGTAGAAGGAACCAGACTTCTGCAAAGTAAGCAAGAACAGGACAAACTAGATCATGTCATTAATGGAGTTCTGGAAGGATACACTTTGTCCACCTTGTATCCATTATAGTTGTCTTAATGTGAATTTACATTGGCCAGTGGCTTTTAGTTAAGAGCTAGAGTGTATTTCCTTGCCTACAGAGCAGCTATGATGATGTAAAAATATGCCTATGTTTGTCATGTGGAGACAACCAAGGAGACAAGTGTTCAGAAGCTGTGCTGGTCTGAAAGCAGAACCAGTGAGACTCCAAGTCAGAAATACAATTTAATAGGAAAAAGTAAAATACATGCAAGTAATACAAAAGAAACAAAAAACACTGACAGAGTCAGAATACAACCTGATACCCTGCTAGTTAGGGTCGTGGCAGCAGTCCAGATGAGGTGGTCTTGCTGAAACAGTGATCCTGTATACAGGTCTGGTAGCTCTTTTCCTCTGGAAACCAGTGGGTAAGGGCGACTTGTTCTGTCCCAGTTCCCACATTATATCCAGGTGGGAATGCTTGGCTCCTCCCCCTGGGTGGAGCATCTCACAATGGGATTATGTAATTCTATGAGTCATGTGGTGGATCCTCACAATGGGCTGATGTCATTGTATGAGTCATGGGGTGGATCCTTGATGGCCCATTAAACACAAAGGGCTCCCGGAGGGAGTTATCTATGATTCATAAGGCAAGGTGTTAATGGCCCATTAAGAGGAGATAGTCCAGGGGAGGAGGCAAAGAAAAACACTGCCCCTCCTTGGTTTCAACAGTTAATGAAGATGGAGATAGAATACAGACCTCTGGCACATTTTTACATTGTAACCTAGGACAGAAGCCAACTTTATTTGTTGGAGTTCATCTGTAAAATGCACGTTGCTGGGAAAATGCACGTACTATTTCTGTCTATAAGCAAGCCAGAAATACATGCAGATTATTTGATTGCCTCCTGTTGTGGGTTGCTTGCTTTTTGATCAGACATAAATTGGATATTTACATAAAAATTGAATCTATGTACATGATTAAAGTTGACAAGCCTTAATCTCTGTCGCAAAGAGTGTGGACCAGGTAGTTAATGTGGTAGGTCTTTGTTTTTCATGTGAATACTTGAAATGTTCTGTTTGCATTAAGTAAGCTGTTTTGTTTGTTTGTTTGTTTGTTTGGGTTTTTTGTTGTTTTTTTTTTTTTTTGGCAGTTTAGTGATTAATATCTGGTCGGTTTTAAATAGGTGTAGTCATTTAAATACTGAGAACAAAGTTAAACTGGAGAGGTAACTTAATCCTTTCAAACAAATCACTAGTAATAAGTGCTTATTTGACCTCTTTTTTTATAATTGCAGGTGATAGTTATCTGTTCTTTTTGGTAGAGGGTTTCTGTGGAACATTTCATCCGTTTGTATACATTTTTCTTAAAAATTAGAAAATGTGCAAAAGTTTTTATTGGCTTATATTGTTGGGTCAGCAATAGTAAATATTACTAATTTTATTTGTTAGGGCAGAATCCAGAAGTCCAGAGCTGTCCTGCTAAATTTGGGTAGCACAACTACCCAGTCTGAGATGCAATTCCTAACCAGTAGTCATGTTTGTGGATGTCTCTGAGTAGTTTTGGGGTGTTTGTTTGGTTTCATTTTTTTTCACAGAATTGTTAGTGTTGGAGGCATCTCTGGAGATGATCCGATCTAATCTCACTGCCAAGGCAGGGTCACCTGGAGCAAGTGACACAGGTATGTGTCTGGGTGGGGTTTGAATGTGTCCAGAGGGAGACTCACTGACTTCCCTGGGCAGCCTCCTCTAGTGCTGTGCCGCCCTCAATGTAAAGTACTTCCCATGTTGCTACCTCAATGAAACTTTTCGTGTTTTAGTTTATGCCGTATTTGCTTGGTTTGGTTGGTTTGGTTTTGGTTTTTGTTTGTTTGAAGTTTTTTGTTGTTGTTTGGGTGGGGTGGGGGTGCTTGTTTTTTGACAACAGCAGATTAGACACTGAGCCATGCAGCTGGTGAGAGGCAAAGCCTGACCCTCGGGGTCTGGTTATGCTTTTTTTTTTATATTGCAATGGCATATTCTCACACATTATATTGCAGTTTTATCGGATATTCTAGCAGTATTTTTATCAACTTGATACAAATTTGGATTGTAGCTGATGCACTTGAGATGAGTTTTCATGCTTGGTTTTAGAATGTAAATTATTTTTCTTGTTCTTTGCTGCTAGAGAAGAGCTTCTCCTGAACTGCTGTGTTAAATAATCACAGAAATTGTCAGTAATGTAACAGAACTTGAGTGAAAATTCCTCCTTTATCAATATGGAACTCTGTTAAGGTCAGTGATACCAGACATTCTTATAAACGCTTGCGAATAGGCTTTCCAAAAATATGTGCATGGAGTTAGGCCTTCAAGTCAAGCCTTGAAGACATTGCTATGTTTTTTTCCTCCTTATTTCTTTTTTTGAATTGTTACATCATATTTTCTTGTAGGAGGAGGAAACAGGAACACCATGTAGGACAGGTGGTTGTCATGTATTATTTGTTGTGGCCTTAATTCAGTGGTCTAAGGTAAGACTAGAAAGAGATTTTGGTGTATAATACCTAAGTAGGCCATCTTTGAAAAGCAAAATCACTAAGTACCATAAGATTACCATAGCTGAAAGGAAAGTTGCTTCTTTGATTATGTGAACAGAGTTGCAAGCAGCTGACTCTCTGGCATATTTGAAAAAAATAAAAAAAGTTTTTTTTATTATTAAAAAAAATAAAAAATAAAAATAATAAAAGATAAAATAATAACTAATAATAAAAAATAAATTTTTTAAAATAATAAAAGGGTCTACATTGATTTGCAGTTGCATTTCATAAAATCATGGAATAGTTTGCGTTGGAAGGGACTAAAGATCACCTAGTTCCAACCCCCCTGCCATGGGGGACACCTTCCATGTTGCTCAGACGCACATCCAGCCTGGCCTTGAACAAGGGATGTTCCAGGGATAGGGCACCCATAACTTCTCTGGGTAACTTGTTCCAGTGTCTCACCACCATTACAGTAATGAATGTCTTCCTAATATCTAATGTAAGCCTGCTGTCTTTCAGTTGGATGCCATTCCCTGTTGTTCTGCTACTACAGGCTCTTGTAAATAGTCTTCCTCTGTTTGTTTTTTAGACTCCCTTCAAGTACTGCAATTAGGTCACCCCAAAGCCTTCTCTCTTCCGAGGTAAACAATCACAGGTCTTGCCCGGGCACACAGTTTTCTTCATAGCATCTGGTGCTTGTTTAAAAGTGCCTGCCTGGTACATACGTGGTGTAGAGAGGATTTTAAAACTGCTTTTTGCATTTGCTCAGATTAGTGTTTGTAATAAAAATGTTTTTGTTTCTTCATGTTTTGGGGGTTTCTGTCAATCGCAGAAAGGCTATTCCAGTTTTCTTTCAGAGGAGAAGGTGTTTTAGAGATTACCAGAGCCTCAACCCGTGGTTCTTTGATGTGAAAAATATCTCTGGTAATGATTCTGGTAATGATTCTAGGTTTTGGCTGGACTGGCTGGGCCAGTCTCCTGCGGGGAAGCTGCTTGCATTCACAGGACAAGGGCATTTACGGGATAATGGAGCGAGTCAGCTGGAGGGCTTGGATCATGGCTGGGCAGGTGATGGCTTTATTAAGTAGTGGTTGTACCTGGTACTCCCTACCCACCCCAGCCCTTCACCACATGCATTGGATGCCTCCCAAAAAACAGTGACCACATTAGTCTGCTGCTTTGACTGATTTGAGTGGGAAGGGATTAGATGACTAGGTTTCCTCCAACCAGCCTGCATCTATGAGGATGATATTTCAATGATGTTTTCTTAAAACTGTTTTGTTTCATGTTTGTGGCTCAAATATTACAAGTTTCTACAGAATTTCTGTCAAACAGAATTTGCTTACACTGCTGAAAGGCAAATGTAATCCTCAAGTGTCCTGTTTAATGCACAGTCATCAGTATTACATCAGCTTGGTCATAAATAGTGGAGTACAGATTACCTTCATTATTTTAAATGCAAGTATATATTTAATTGTATGAGAGGCAAATTACATAGCAGGGTTTATGCTTTAGTCTTCAACAGCTCTATTTTCGGACAATGCAATGCTGATATGTCATGTGCAATGTCAACAGTACCTAGTCCTTTCTCAGCTGTCTGCTTCAGGATGACCAGCGTTGTTTCATCAATATGCGTTGCTCCATGTTTTCATTTTGGGAGCTCTGTCTTGTGATGGGTTTAAGCGAGCTGTTGCAGATAGGCTAGTTTTATCATTACCTGTATTTAGCAAGGGATGTACAGCAAAGAGTGAGCATAGTAAGCTTTAACTTCTTGTTATTGATGGTAATATTTAAAAGCTAAAATGTAACAGTATTTCAGTTGTGAATATGTGGAAATTGTGTGTACTGCTTGAGGTGTTTCAGAAATCCCTGTTACTTTTCTTCTTTCAATACAAGAAAACAGGCGTGTAATGCTTTATTGAAAGAAGCCTGTAGGGGGTGCTTTGTGAGAGACTTAATTAAAGGCTTTGAAAGTCTAAACAAAAGGAAAAAAAATTGCTACAGGGTTATTGTTATTCCAGCCCATTGGCTCACAGAGCTAACCATCCATTGGTGCTTTCTGTCCTTTTGGGAGCTGAATGTCACTTTTGTTCATGGTTAACAGAGGTGAAAGAAGCCAATTATTGGCTGGCTTTTCCACAGGGCAGCTGCCGACTGGTTTCACTGTAAGCGCATACTGGAGTCTTCTACCACAAGGACGGTTGTGATGACAGTTATTTTTTGTGTAATTGTATGAAAGAAAACAGTTGTGGGTTTTTTTTTTGTTTTTTTTTTTGCCTTCCAGTGACTTGGGTAGATGTTTATTGAAAACTGCTGTGAATATACTGGCAGGGAATGGGAGCGTGTGAGGGACTGGATTCCCCATGGTAGCAGTGTAGTCAACTTTTTCTGTGAGCATGTGAACGAGTGAGGTTTTTATAAATTTGTTTTTTTCCTCTTACTACTGTTTTACCTTGAAATTGCAGTTGATTTTAACTGTAGAGTTTTTCTAATTTGTGTACAGTGTGCATTTAACTCTTTTTTTATGGCTTGCCAGCTCAGGCTGTGCTGGCTCCTTTGTATGCAGTAATGATAGGGGGACAACCGCTGCAGGTTAGTAGGAAGCCCTACAACAGCAAAACACATCAGCATATGATTAAGGACCCCAGTAAGTGTCTCTGTGCCTGAAACTTGTCACCCCTTCTCCCACATCTCTGTTGTTTGGTCCAGTCCATTCTAAAAATATTTTCCCCAAACTCTTTCTTTTATAATTAAAAATGTATTCTTTTCCCTGCAAATTTTCTTAGTTTCAGTAGTTTTAGTTCAAATGTGTAAAGAGACTCAGTTGACTATGAACCAGGTTTTCTGACTATTGGGATTCTGGAGAAGTCTCCTCCAGTTAGGGACAAATGTTGAGCAAGGGCCAATGTCTGAATTGATCTGTCTTTGTTACACTAGAAGACTTCTTGTTATGTTACCTCCTCATTAGGCCTGTCAGTGGTTGAGGTGGGCTGCATGTGCTAGCCTTTTTGCATTTAGGCATAGTTCACAATAATAGTATTAAACAGAGGGACAAAGGTGATGTTCCTCAATTTATGTGGTTTTCTGCTGCAGGTGAGGAGAGGCTGCCTTTTATCCTCAGACCTTTGGAAGTGGAAATGCTGTGTACATTCCTCCTTCATTCATTGGTGAATAAAGAGAAGTTTTTCCACTTTTGTTTGGTTTCTCTTTATCCAGACTGATTATCTTCCTTCATAGATTTTTTTTTTCCTTTGATGGGATGGCCTATTACCCACAGACAGACTAGAGACCCCCTTGCTCCTGCCAGATTGTACTGTATTGCTAACCTACGTTGACTGAAGTTCGTTTTGCCCCCATAAGCTTAGCATGGTGCAGGCAGCATCGTCTGAGGCTCTTGAATCCTTAGAGGATGTGACTTTGAGGCACTTGTCATTTGTGGGCCGGTGTCAGTTGTAGGGTTGTGCCTCTGCCAAATTCCTGAGAACAAGAGATGTGTACATGTGTGGGGCTGTGCAGTTGTCTGCATAATGCCAGCAGCAGTTGGCAGTGATCAGGGCGACTCTCCTGGGCCTGGAGCTGGGCTTGCCTGTTGGAGGGAATGGGTAAGCAGCCTGGCTGTCAGGGAAGTAACCAAGAAGAATTGTGTGTTTTTTCACAAGGCAAAAAGCGTACATGAACTTGGCTTCTTGAAATGAAATAATTAGCTGTATAATAAGTCAGATAATAACAAGATAATTCCTGATACTCTGTATGAGAAGAAATAAAATTGGATTTGAATACTCCCTTGATGACCCTTGTTCAGTCCTGTACTATTGAAATAGAAGCTGAACCTGTAGCTCTTCTCTAGAGTGTCCTGGCAGATGATTTGGGCAGCTTTCATTTTCATTCATGTCTAAGGTTCGCTGGAAGCTAAGGTAGATGCTTAACCCATGTCTTCATATGTATCTATAAGGAACTTTGACATCTGTCTCAAATCAGAAAAAAGAAATATAGCTGCAACCATCATAACTACAGATCAGGAAATCTGATGAGGCTGTTTGGATTCTTGTATTTAGCTACACTACTTGTCAATAGGCAGCAACTTTGCTTTGCCATTTGTTGAAGGTACTGTTTCCTGAGAGAAACACAATGGTTGTGTGTTAGTACCCATAAACTCTGCCATATGGAAATTGTAGGCAGACTTTACTTGTCATAACGTAGAAATAGTAGTCTTTTCAATGTCATAAAGTAGAAATTACTCTTAAGTTAAATTGCTATGCAACAATTGACGACCAAAAATTTTCAAAACTTAAGTATTACCTCTTATCAAAATTGGTTGTTCTTCATCAGCTTATTTAAGATACCTTGAAAATAGCTACATAATAGCACATTTGGTTCTAAAAAGGCCCTTCCAGGTGCTGCCATGAAGTCTTATTTTGGCACTAGGAAGTTGTACTATGTGCTTTTAGTTTTCCCACAGTATAGATATTTTGAGTACTTTTTGCCAGAAATAGTTTTTAGTTACATCCAAATTACATGTTATATGTCATTAAAAAAATTCTTAAATGCTAAAGCTATTAGGTTTGGACTAAGCACAACATTTAGATTTTGTCATCTGGCTTCATTTTATCAGTGACTGTGTTCATGCACCAATTTTGTTATTGCTATCTTTTTGGTTTTAGCTTTCTAAAAATGTAGGTCTTGCCCAGACTTTTAAGGCTCTGGTTGCTTTCTAAACATTGGGTGGGACAGACTAGAAGACCAAAATAAACCAGAAGAAAATGAATAAAATTCAAAGTTGTCTTTTTTATGAAATGGGATTTATAGCTGTTTATGTTCTCTTTTTGCAGCACAGCAAAAACACACAGTGAAACTGCAACAGAAGGTTTTTATATGAATGTATGTGTGAATTGATATCACTGTTTTTTTATCAGTAAACAGATATAAGGCTCTATCTGGACAGCTCAGAAACATGGGTAGCTTTAGCCTCCTCTTGCCTCACAGAGATGCAGAAATATTCTCTCTCTTACCCAAGACTTGGGAAGGAAAGCAGCTTGTCTAAGCCCACGAAATGTATCTCTGCTGGAGCAAGGCAAGGCGCTGAACCTCACTGGATCTGTGTCCGGAGTTGTAACTGGGAGTTTATGGTGTGAAACATTTGATGTTTAAAATACAACAATACCTGGTGTTGCTAGGTGGAGAGGGATGTAATGTCCTTGGAGTCCACAGGGTGAGTGTGACTCCTGACTTTCCTCTTTAGGTGGTTTAAGTTTTATGGAATAGTCCTTGAAGCTGTTAAATGGAATAAAGCGTGCCTTGTAGGTATTGGTGGTTAAGCAGCAGAAACCTGAGCAGTGGCAGTGGGGGGG
>VXBU01018221.1:77198-89207 GCA_013400315.1 Bombycilla garrulus | reverse complement strand
GCAGCTGAGGCAGCTGTGGGGGACAAGCCTGTAGAAGAGAAGTGGTCAGGAGGACTTGTCACTGCAGTCCCTGGCCTAGTTTGAGGGAATTAATGCCCAAAGTGCTTAATTTAGGTTTTAGGCTGTTGGAAACACTTTCTTGACCTGGTGCGTGCTGGAGGGGGGCGAATGGAGCGTTTGTGCTCCTTACCTATCTCCGATCAGTGCCTCCATTGATTGCAGTGATATGCTCTTCTTCTGTAGCTTGATGGAAAAGACATTGGACATGGAGGCAGCTCCTTGAAGCTCTACACTTGCAGGGTCTAAAGAAACACTGGCACGCCCCTCAGCCTGGTCAGCGCTGGTTTTTGTGAGAGTAAATTGGCAGGAATCTTGAAGGAGGCACTCTGAAATAATTCCATGTGTTATCTTAATCAGGATTACATAGACTCAGCACTGTAAGTATATCACACACAGGAAAGGTGGAACATGGTATAATTCCTTCCCAAATGACCCAAACATTATCTATAGAATCAGTGACCTTTAGATGAATAAATTTGGGCTTTACCTGTGCTTTTACCTGCTTTTCCAGGCAGCAGCACATTATCCAGTGTGAACCCTGTCCGCTGGTAGTACGGAGTTGGGTGAAACACGGTTTTTGCTTTGGTTTTTTTTTTCAGTAGATAGAGAGGCCTGAAGTGCTCATTGTGTGCAATGCTCTCGACAGGGACCAATTCTTTTTTCGGATCAGTTTGATTCACGATGAATTTGGTGAGTTTTTTAAACATTCTGGCTGTGGCTGAAGGTTTGAGACAAAGCTGACTGGATTTGTGCCTTGGGAAAGAGGCAAAGCAAATCAAGACAAATTACTTGAAAGAACAGCAGAATGTTGTAACAAAGCATTACTTTAATTATTTAGACATTTTCCAAATAATGACCCATATTATCCAAGGACACAAGTTTCACAGGGTTGTTACAGGGCATATTTGGAGAGGAAACAGCAGGAGCCAGGGGTGATTTGGCCTCGTGCCCTTTGTTGGTGAACCCCAGTGATTGTGCAGAGAGAGCACAGCTGGCAGACCCTCAGGATGCTGATTTTGGGACAAATGTTCACCAACACAGAGAGAAATCATCCCAGCCTTGTTGGGCAGGCCCTGGTGGTCTGCAGGGGAGAGCTGGTGTTGGAGGGCCAGAAATCCCTGTTTGTTTTATAAAAACAGCTTATTTCTATTTAAAAAGTTTCACTTTCTCCTTTCTGATGTTTTACAGGATGGAGCTGGGGAGGGAAAATTTGGTAATTGAGTGGTTTTGGTTGGAAGGGACCTTAAGGCTCATCCCATTCCCCTTCCTTCTGTGGTCAGGAATACCGTGCACTCTCCCAGGTTGCTCCAAGCCCCATCCAACCTGGCTTTGGACACTTCCACGGATGGGGCAGCCGCTGCTTCTGTGGGTAACTTGTGCCAGGGCCTGATCAGCCTCAGAGGGAGGAATCTCTTCCCAATATCCCATCTTATGCCACCCTCTTTCAGTTTAAACAATTTCAAAGACAAACAGCTCAATGTTATTAGCATTTCCACAACACATTGTTTTGGAAGTCTTCAGGAGAAGAGGAAAACTAAACAAAAGCACTTAACAGAGATCTCCCACCAACCCTCTCCCCTACCCAAAGCTCTGGGATAATGCACTTACCTGTTTGTGGGGTGGATGCCTCCTGTGGCTGGGGGGGTGTCTGAAGCAGACTATGGGACTGCTGTGGTGATACCAAAATCATCCAGAATAAACTTTCTAACACGATTTGAAGTGTTAGAAAGCAGGCATTCTTCATCTGCACAGGACACAGAGCAGATCTGTCCTTAACCTGTGTGTGTGCTGAGATTGTACAACCAGGTGTTTATCTAGCAAGGTTATGCATATGCATTACAATGGGCTCCTCATATAATACATAAACATCACTTTCCTAAGAACTAATTTGCCTGCATCCACCTCTTACTGGAAGTCCTTTTTTGGTCCTGGAGGTTCAACAAAATGGTTCTCTGGTATTCATATTCACTGAATGCTTCAATATTAAAGGTCAAGGACCTTTAATTCAATATCAAGGACCTTTCCTTGAGCTTTCTCTTACCTGACTAACAGGAGGCTCCCCAGAGCAGTTCCTGTGTAGGGCAGCTTTAGAGCTGATCTGTGCTGGAGGATCCCTGGCTGCTCCCAGCTGCTTATCCAGAGTCTGTTACAGGGGCTGTGGAGAACTCAAAATTCTACAGATGGAGGAGATGACAGCACATCTCTGGAAGTGTCCCAGACCAGAGTGGACAGAAACATGTTCCTGCTCCCGGCAGGTGAGACTGGATTGGCTTTAAGTCTCTTCAACACAAACCATTCCATCATTGCAACTTTATAGAGCCAAGTAATGTTGCTCCTCTTTTACAGATGGACAAATGGAGTCAGGAGGGGATATGGGCAGGTAATTGTTCCCTGTGAGGGTGGTGTGGCCCTGGCACAGGTTTCCCAGAGAATCTGTGGCTGCCCCTGGATGCCTGGAAGTGTCCAGAGCCAGGTTGGATGTGGCTTGGAGCAAGGTGGGATAGTGGAAGGTGTTCCTGCCCCTGGCAGGAGGCAGGAATGGATGAACCTTAATGTGCCTTCCACCCTGAGCCATTCCAAATTTCCCACAGTCATTGCCAAGCTTGTATGAGAGCAAATGCCAACCATGAGAAGATTCCAGGACTCAAGTGCATGTTTTTACCTGAATACTTCACTTTTATTAGTCTCTCTTAGAATACTGTACAAAGGAGTAATAAAAATATTCACACTTTATTTTAGAAAGTTCTCTACATGAGACTCCTGTATCCACAGCAAAAAGAAGGCTATGGGAAAAAACTCTAAAACTTTGTACAGAACATTCCTTTAAAAACCCTCCCAACTAATTCAGCTGAATTAACGCAAGGAGGGTATGGACACTGCAACACTTGCATGATTTAAAGATATCCTAGGCAATGATAAAGCAACCTAAGTCACAAGGAAGAATATTAATGTGTTAACCCACTGCTGTCCCCTCCTTGAGGGCCAGTACCGAGCTTCTAAAATCAACCCAAAATTGAACAGTAATTCAAACATAAAAGTACTTGAGAATAAGTAGCCCTCCATTTAGTTTATTCTAGAGGCTTATTCCTGCAAAGGTTTAGACTGTTTGCCAGCCTGGTAGCTCAGTGAAACGACTCCCAGGTCAGGATCCCTGATTCAGGAGCATCAGGCTGGGAGGATTTGCTGGTTTTCTGAGTGTCCTGGAGCAGGGGCTGCTGTACCCCATGGATGTGTGTGTGGGGCTGACAGTGGCTGAGGAGGCTTTGCCAAGTACAGGATGGGACAGGCTGCTGCCAGTTCCTGAGAAGGCTTCCAACCTTTCCAAAGCTTTTCTCTTTCATTGCAGAACAAAACAAAAACCACCTTCTTACAGGGAATTGTTTATTCCTCACAGGAGAAACTGTGGTAGGTAGAAACTTGCCCTGATTATGATACAGGACAGGTGTGAGAGGAAATCTGTCAAGTGTGATGTGATCGGAATCCCATTTAAAATCAGTAACAATCAGTTATCTCTGTCATGCAGGCACCTGGGGAAAACTCCAGTCTCAGAGAAGGAGTTCTGCTCACATTTTGTTTCTCCTCCCACAGTGTGGCTTCACCCCTGGATCTGTCCCCTGCCAGGACATGTCTGAACACCCCTCAGCCTGCTCATGCTGTCCTTTCACTTCAGACTGCCTCAGGTACACCAAGAATGGTGCTTTAATTACAATTAACTTCTTTCTTTTTATTTCTGATTGATCCTGAGACCTACCCTTAAGTTGGGACCTTAAGGAAGATGCTACCCGATGTGTAATTGTACAAATACTTATTAATCATACACAGATACTTAACTCACCACAAATCTTTCTTCAACTCACTTCTTTCCATATTTCTTCTGTTTCCATTTATGTTTCCCTTGATTGGATTAACTGAGTCCAAGTTAATCTCAGTTATTCCATGGAAAAATGCCACACCTGTGTTGTAATGAACGTTACATGCCTCTGGCTGTTTTGATCATTTTGTGAAGGAGAGAAATCTAAAAATTTATTTTTGTTGCTAGGCAGAGTCCTAATTACAAGTTTGGGGTTTTATGCTTTTGAACCTGCTTCTTTGAGATGTTTATAATCCCATTCTGCATCCCAGTTGTTCTTTAATTTAATGACCTTTGATTAAGGGTCAGATGTCCATACTGCCAGTGTCAGTGACCACACAAGTGTTCAAACCCACACCTGTGTTAATGCCTTCAAGGAGACTGGGAATTGCTGTATCTCATAAAAAAAGCTGATCCTTTCCATTGATAATTATTCTAAATTTACAAATCTAGGATGTGCATATGCTTAGAAATACCCAGCATATGTCTGTCTGTGAGGAGTCATGTTTGAAAGCATCTAGAGGCCCTTTCTGTTGCAGAAAATGCGGGTTTTTTCCCATGTTTTCTATGACAATAATTAGTTTTCTTTCACTTCCCCTGGAGATGGAAGTGGTGTCTGGGCAGACTCTCAGGTCTGTTCAGCACCACAATCACCATTTCAGGTCCAGCCTCAGCCACCCTGCAAGGACCTGCCCCTCCTTGGAGCAACCTCTCCTGCAGGAATACTGCTCATATCTGTGTCATTTCCCAGCTGATTGATGAAATATCTCTATTTTAATCACAATTATCATTGTCTAGTAGCTTAAAGAGCTGATTAGGGTAGAGAGTACCTCAGCTAAAGCAGCAGCTCTTCTATCCTAAGTTTGAAGGTTTAAACTGCCCATCAAGGAAATTGCACATCTGTCAATACTCTGGGGTCTCCAGCCAGACTCTCTTCTCCTTCTACCTGCTTGAAAACTTCCTTTTCACTTGGATTTCCACTTTTCAAACACATTAGGGAATGATTCTCCCTGCATTCCAGCAACCCTCTGAGGTACAATCCATATTTTCCCTTCCCTCTAGCAGTCCCATAGGAAGTTTGAGAGAGAAGTGAAGCAACTTGCCTAAAATTCTGCATGGAGTAGTAACAGATCTAAAATTCCCCCTTCCATGTCCTAAGCTCAGACCATCCAAAACTTCAACACTCTCCACCACCACCTCTAAAGCTGGAATTGCTACGGCAGGAAAAAAAAAAAAAAAAAGGCAAGCAGATTCAAAAGATTTATACCATTGTCAAAAAAGGTGAGACAATATAAGCACTAAGACAACAAAAATACAGGTTTTCGTGGGGTTACAGGGGAAGAGTGAGGAAAAACCCATTCCATCTGGGACACAACCCAAAGGAAAATCAGATAATTCTGATTTTCAGTTGGTAAAAGCTGTCTCAGCCAGGAAACCTAAGCCTGCTTCATTTGGGTGGTAATTTTAGAGGAGAAAGGCTTGATTTTGATCCTCTGTGAAAGGATCTCTTATCAGTGACCAATTGACTCCTTCTGCTGTCAGTTCATCTGCGCCTGGTGCTGCTGCTCACACGGCCCTTGGGCGTGGAGCTGAGAGACAGATTTCCAGGTGAGTCAGAAATCCAACCCTGGAGTCCATGGAGAACTGGGAAATCCCAGTCACTTAAACAACCAAGGAGCTGAAGTAAGGAGAAAAAAATTCCAAGTCAAGGATGGCTGTGTGCTTGATTAAAGCAATCAGCCCTCCTCCTGTACCTGCCCATTGTCAGCCTCTCCCACACCTGTCCATATTCCAAGGAGCTCCACAGCATTTGTTGTCAGTCATCAAATTACCTGCCCCAGCCCTTGATCCAAATGCCCACTGAGCCCCTGTGCACTTAAAAACAGCAGTTTGGGGTGGGGAGAGGAGTTACCTGGGCAGTTTTGGGTATAAACTGAAAACAACAAGCATGATTTAGGATCTATCCACCTTTTTCCCTGGACCACACGGATGGTGTTGTAGGAAACCAAAAGCTTTGTCAAACTGCAGGTTATTCTTTCCTGTGCTGTTTTTAGGAAAAGAACTTCCCTTCTCAGTGGTGTCAACGACTGCAAAATAAAAATCTGTCATTCACTTCCCCCTCCCACTTCCCACCTAAAACTGGAAATCAGACCCCAAAACAATCCAGTCCTGGGAAAGTCTGGCTGTATCCCTTTGGATTTCCCTCACGTTCTGCTCAAAGCACCCAGCTTCAGGAAGGGAAATATATTTTAAAGTGCATTTACCACAGCAATAGTACCAGCACTAAAAGCTTTTCCCCTCATCCCTGTCTTCGTCACTCCATGTCTGGAATAGATGAGACTCTTCCCAGAATTCATCCTTGTTGTACCTCAAAGTCTCAGTGGTTTTGCATCTATCGATGACCCTGGGATAAGAGAAATCCGGTGTCGCGCGTCCTGCTCCGCACTAAACTCTACTTTGGAGCTGGTTTGGATTTATTGGGCACGAGGATCCAGCATGCGGAATGTGTCTGTTGGGATCTGCCTTTAAACAGCCGCTGCAAAACCACATCCCAGAATGCGTGGGAGGAGGAAACGGGGCTGGAGAGAAGGAATCTCCCCTTTGCCCCGCTCCTTCACATCCACTCTGGGCCACGCCGCTCAGTACTTGTTGATCCCAAAGATCCGGACTCCGTGGAACTGAGGCAGTTTGGGGATCAGGACGCTCATGAGGGAGATGGTGTTGATAACAAAGTGTATCCGGTCGTACTTGGTGTAAAAGCTGGTTAGAAAATACCTGGAAAGGGAGGGAACAGAGGGAGAGGCAAACTGAGCTGCGAAATTCCACATGTTTGTCTGCCAGGACAGAACACCGATGGGTACTGGGACACGAGGCAGCTCAGCCACCCCAGAATACTCACAGGACGATGGGCATGATGGTGAGGAACTTGCGGGAAGCGGTGAACTGGACTCCATAATCCATCTGCTCCCAGTGCGTGAGCAGCCGCGCCTTGCCCTGGTCCGGGGTCTCGAAGGGGGTTCCCTTCACGGTGTGCAGGAAGATGTACATGCTCTGCAGGACACACAGCGTGAGGCACACGGGCCCTGCATCCCAAAATCCCCGATCCGGGCCGGCCGAGCTGCGAGCTTGCACCCCCGCGCCGTTCCACTAGAGGGATGCGGCGCTGCTGGAAAACCCCGAGCGGCCGGGGAAGCGGGGAAAGGAGAGTTGGGAAAGGCCGGGGCAGCTCGGCCGCTCCACGTCAGGCCTGCGGCTCGGCTCCTGGGCGTGAGCCAAGGAGGCGGTGACAAGATTACAGCCCTGGGATCTCTGCGATCGGGAGATTAGCGCCCGCCTGCTGCGGCACGGCGGAGGCTCCCCAGGAACGTGCTGGGAGAAGGTCTGTCAGCCCCTGATTACCCGGGGAGCACAAGTCACAGACAAACATTCTGGCTACACCGCAGCTCCGAAGTACAGCCACTCCTGGCCTTTGAATTCCTTTTTGTCCCCAGAACCAGAGCTGCCAGGGAAGACGGATGAGAAGCCAGCAGCTCGTGAGCTGAGCAGCTCCAGTTTAGGGGTTTGTGGTGGTTTTTATCCCCTGAGCAGCTCCAGTTTGGGCATTTGTGGAGGTTTAACTCCCTCACTAGTAATAACTTAAAATGAGGGTCCTCAATCTCGTCATTTTTGTCTCTGGAACATTCCCAGGCTCAGATATTATTTAAAATAGAACATACATAATCAGTTGCTCCATCCCTGAAGTTTTTCTGTCCCCTGTGCCCAAGGGGACCTATGTGGGGACTTGATCTTCAGAGGGAGGAATCAGTTCCTGAACTAATATTTTACTTTAGGCAGAACAAAATCTGGGGGTTAATCTTGTTTTTTCTTAACTCTTATGAGGCCAATTCAAGTTTTACCAACCCCAGTGATGTCTGGCTAGTGTCTGGGGCCAGTCACAGACCCCTTTGGGAAGGGGACACAACAAAGGACTTGCCCTAATGAATCCATATCCCCTCTGAGCAGCCTCACCAGGTGTTGCTGCCTCACCTGTCCCTGGGCTGGATTTAAATCCATGACCCAGAGGCACCAGTACAGGCTGAGGGCTGCAGGTTGAGCAACTCACCCGGCATCTTTGGAAACACAAAGGAATTGTTTCAACAAGAATCTCAGCAGGCTGCTCAGAGGAACAACTGTGCCAAGGTTCCCCGTATGTGCCTCGGGCCACGGCGCTCCCTTACCAGGTTGTGGATGATGTTGGTGAGAGTCCAGACCACGGGGACGCTGAAGAAGGGGATGCTGAGGAGCACGACGTGCAGCAGCCCGATGCCCAGCACGTAGGACAGCCAGATGCCGCGGCTGTTCATGACCCGGGTGTTGGGGTTCACCTCGCTGTGCGCCGTTCCCACGTTCATCCTGGCTCTCGTGGCTGACGGGAGCCCCTGGAACACAAACACCGAGGTCAGAGCCCAGATCCAAAGTGCTCGGTGGGGCTGAGCACTGGCTGTTTGTCAGGCAAACCCAAAATCTGCTGTTTGCTATAAAAATCCCGAGTCAGTTCCCTCCTCTGCCCCTCGCTATTGCCATTCTTAGAGCTGATGTCGCCAACTCCGGGAGTGGTTGAGATTTGGGAATTATGTGTGGGAAGCTTGTCTGTGACAGAAGCTTCTTGTGATTTGAGATGTTTTCCCGGAGCCGAGGTGTTGAGGTTCAATCCCACGACTGCGTGAGAAAACTCAAACCAATACTTTTAAGCACTTTTAAAGCCTCATCGCAGTGTTAATCATGGAAACACACAGCACAGGAAGCTTCCTGCGTGTTTATGGAGTCAGCATGCCTCCATAAACTTGGGAAGGCACAAGAATATTTGCTGAGGAAAGGCTCTGTATCAACTGATCTTCTAATTAATTTAACTAAATTAACAGGGTTCTGCACAGCTCTTGCTGGTTTCCTACTCTGGCTCACGTGTTTTGCCTTTGGATTTAAGACAGAGAGGGGAAAAAAAAGAGGAACAAAAAAAAAAAATTGCCCCCAAGGGAAGGAATGAGATTCTTCTTGAAGAACGTAAAAAGCAAAAAGGGAGAGATAACAGCACAAAGTGCCTTGCGAGGGCGTTTCAGGAGGAGAGCTGTGGAGGAGTTAGCCCTTTCCCTACCTGGAACAAATGCCACATAGGAGGAGCACAAAGATGGTTTCTGATAATGCCAGGAAGGACAGGAATCAAGAGAGTGTCACCCTCTCAGAGCAAGTCCTTGCAGCGGTGCCCCTGAGACAGTGAAGGTATCGAGTGGCTTTCTGGGCTGACACAGTGCCAGTGGCAGCAGGAGAGCTCTGCCTCACGGGTATCAGGGATTACAGAAAACAGCGCAAACTAAACCCACTGTAAAGCTGAATGTCTTCACATCCAGATCAGGGAAATTCTTCTGTAAAATCATCTTTGTGTCCCACGGAAGAGGAGTTTGATGAGATGATCCAGTTCATCCTCCTTGGCTGAGCACCCCACAGTGAAGGCTGTTTCCTGATGTCTGGCTTCGCTGTTGCTTCCCACAGCTGGAAGCCGTGTTGCTGTTCCCTCCAGCTCTCTGGAGGCGAGCCCGAGCCAGATCCAACATCACACTCTCCTCACTGCCAGCTGTTCCCAGCTCCCTCATGCAGTGCTGGGCCTGCCTCGTCTCAGGAGCTGGCACCATCCCCACTCCTGCCCAGGGCTGGGACTCACAGCCAGCCTCCACTCCACAGCTCTTGGAATGCTCCAAGGAACTCCCAAACCTCTTCCGTGCACACAGGCAGCTGTTGCTGCAGATCCTCACCTCACTCCATCTTGGATTTTGTTTCCAGGAAAGAGGCTGCAGGTCTCTGGGGTGCTCACTCCCTTGTTGCCCACCTCCCAGCTCACCAGCTTATGGATATTCCAGAGAAAAGCCTAAAGTTTGATTTGGAAACAGGACTGGAGCCAGAGTTCAGCATTTCATCCCTGGCAGAGGGAGCAGCTCTGTGCTAAACCTGCTGCAATTTCCCAAGGGCTCTCTGAAGGAAAACTGGGGGTTGGGGCGAAGCATAAATGAGTCAAAAAAGTCAGATTGTTACAACAACAAAAAGCAAAACACCCTATCGAATGTGTAAACAGGAGTGCTGAGTGCCAGACATGGGAAATAGTTCTCCTGGATGTTGGGTGAACACTGTCCAGTCCTGGGAGGAGCTGGAGAAAATAAGCAGAGGTGTAGGAAAAACATGACCTGCAAGGACAGCTGGAAGGAAGCGGGTTTGTTTAGTCTGGAGGATGCTGGAGTGAGGAAGAGCTGGATGCTCCACAGAGAGCTGTTCTGTGGGATTCCAGCTGTGCAGCAGGAGGAACCGCATGGCTGGGCCTTGGAGCGATGCAGGGTGCAGGAGGAGGGATGTGGGAAGGGACTGCCCACAGAAAGGGATCTGCTCTCACTGGAGGCCTTAAAATCCAGTTTAACCAACAGTTAAAAACCTTGTGTCCAGGAGTCTTTCCTGATACTGTTATCCAAGGGCTGTGGAAGCTGCCTGCAGCCAGAGGTGCACATGGCTGGTGCTGTGGAATTTCCAGCCATGAGTGGAACTGCCAAAAACTAAAGAGCAGCTTGGACTTGGTCTCCTCTGCAAACAAGGGTAGTTACAGACCCACAGCGGGGTGGGAAAGGGCTCAGCTTGGAAGCTGTAGTGAAGCAATTCTTGTTCTTGTGCCTCAGTTCCCCTTCCTTGTAGAATTAAGGATTAGAGGGGTGGGATGCTGGAACACACAAGAGGTTAATTCATTCTTGCAGGAGATATGGACACACCAAGCACTCACTGCTGCAATGAGGGTGATTCCACGTCTCCAACTTTATCCTTCCCCACCTTAAATATTTCACCAGCTCTGCCCTGGGCTCTGCAGCCCTTGGCCCAGCTCTCCCAAATTTCGGATTGCACAAGCCTGGCTGAGGACACATGAGCTGCCAGAGCTCTGTCCCTACCCCCATCCCACATCTCATGTTTGCTTCCTAATTCCACAGCAGGATTTGTTTACCTGCAGGACAACAAGGCACAGCCCACCAGGGGAAGGACTGCAGCCCCCTTTTCCCAGAGCAGCTGCTGCCAGGCTCTGCTTTAACATTCTTTTTTGGGACAGAAAAGCCTGAATGTTGCACCAGGCTGAGGGTGAAGATCAGGGCTGTGCTGACATTGGACAGTGGCCATGCAAGGAGGGGAAAAGTCAGAGCTGTGGCCAGTGGCAAAGGGCACAATGTGGCAGTGGAGCTGAGCTCTGCCTCGTCCTGCCTGTCCTGCTCCCTGTCCAGGGGCAGCTCCTTCCTCACCTTTATCCCCACAGGAGTGTGACCACCATCTGTTCCTGTTCCCTTGCTTAACGCTTGAACTTGATGATCTTAAAGGCCTTTTCCATCCTAAATAAATAATCCTATGACTGGCAGTGCTGTCACCCTTCCCCAGGGATTTCAGGATCACGCTCTGATCCTGGCACCCTGCTGCAGGATCTTCACAGGGCTGGTGAGGGAAGGAGGGCTCAGGTGCTTATCTTGGTCTTGAGTGTTCCCAGACTGCAGGTGATGATGATCCCACGGATCACAGATCCCAATCTCTAGCAGCAACAGCTGCCACCTCCCAAACAAATCCTTTAAACCCTTCTTTGCCGCTGGCAGTGGATGAAGCAGAGCATGGAGGACACGGGGGACGCTGGTGAACTGGGCTGTGCTGGGAGGGGGGTCCTGGGTGAGAGGTCAGGCTGGGAACACCACGCTCCGTGTCCCTCCAGCCCGGGGCCGTGATGGATATGTCCGAGCCCCAGCGCTGCCCGGTTCCTCCTCGGGGGGCCCGAGGCTGTCAGAGCCCCGGAGGGGACACGGGGAACACGGGGATGAGGACACGCGTGAGCCGCCCCTGCTGAGGGCGGGGATCCTGCCCCCTCGGCCTTTCCCAGTGGATTTAAGGGGAGGTTTTGCACACAAAGAGAAGGCCGAAGTTGGGCTCCTCCGCGCTCCTCCGAGTCCCAGACCGCACTTTCCTGCCCGTTTCCCCGGAATGGGACGGTGCCCCGGGAGGCCGGGGCAGGACCCGCTCCCGGCCGGGCTCTGCAGAGCGCGACCCCACCGTGAGGACCC
>VXBU01018221.1:61900-73853 GCA_013400315.1 Bombycilla garrulus | reverse complement strand
GGGAAACCCGCGGTGGGGCAAAGGCTGGCTCGCTGTCATCGCTGCCGTGCCCGGTCCGCATCCCCCCCAGGGGTGTCCCGGTTCTGCGGACGAAGCAGCCCCCTCCGGGGACACGGGTCCCGGCTCATCCCGGCGGTTTCCCGGGCAGCGGGAAGAGGGTACCAAGGGGCTGCGTTTGTCCCAGGTTACCCCTGGAAGACTCGGAGGGCTGGTGCAGTGTGGGGCTCCGGGGTCCCGGTGCCCTTGGTGTGCCCTGAGCTCTGGGTCCCTCTCAGGACCCTCCTGGATCCCCAGGCTCCGGCAGTGCAGGGGTCAGCTCTGCACAGGTGTGACCTTGGGGTGTGTCGGCGTGGCAGAGCCGTGGGACAGCGCCCAGCACTCGGGGTGCTCACCTGCCTGCGCTGCGGGGACCACCCTTGGGTGGCCACCTCTGCCCCGCACCGAGGAGCCCCGGCCAGCGCCCCAGAGCGGGTTTGCCGGTGCTGGGGTGCTCCGGGGAGCAGAGGAACCAGCAGGCAGCTTTGCTGGTGGCATCGCTCGGGGCTCCCGCAGCACTGAGCTCTGCCTGACCGGCTGACACAGGCTCCTGTTAGCGCCAGTGGCTTTGATCGTGGGATGGTGGGAGAGCACCTGGATCCTGCCTCCGGAGCTCCGCGGCCACAGCCAGCACAGGGACAGGGACAGGGACAGGGACAGGGACAGGGACAGGGACAGGGACAGGCTGGGACGCCTGGACGTGGCGGGACTCAAGGCTGGGAGAGCGGGGCAGCGCTCGGAGCGCTCAGACACGGCCCTTATCTGCTGCCACCACCCTGGGAACTGGTTACACGCTTAGCTCCAGTGAATTTCCTTTTAGTGTTTTTGTTTCTTTCCTGCTGACGCTTTTCCCCTCCGGAATCAGGGGCTGGATGGGGCCCATGGTTACGGGGTGGTGTGAGCAGCCCGACCCCACGGTGGGGTGGCAGTGGGCAGAGCACAGCGGCACCAGCACCCACCTGTGCCGCTCCCCTCGGACGGAGAAAACCCGCCGCGTGTCCGCGTGTGCCCCGGGCGCTCCCGGAGAGTGGAGCCGGGGGCAGGAACCTGCTGAGCCGCTGCCTGTACATGTTTTCGGTTGCATTCCCCGGGGGCCGCCTGCAGCGGCCGCTCGCCCGGAGCCGGGACTCGCGCTGGTGCGTCCTCCGGCCGCCGCAGGATGCATCGGCCTCCTGCGAGCAGCGACCGCCGCGCCGTGACCTTGGCAGGGCGGGAGCTCACCCCGCCTCTGGCTCAGCCCGAGCGTCTCCGGTTGTTACAGCCCAGCTGCCGGCGCAGGAGACGGGCCCAGCCCCTGGGGCCTGATCCTGCCACGCAGGAGCCTAGAGCGAGGTGGTGACCGCGCGTGGGGGAAAGCATGAGTCATGACGGCTGTCCCGGTCCCCATCCTCGTCCCTGCCTTCATGGCGAGGCTCAGATGAGGTGCTCACAGCCAGCACAGTGACGGTTCTGCCCCTGTCTCCCCTAGCCTGACACTGTCCCCTTGTCATCCCTGTCTCAGATGTGCCAAGTCCAGCTGAAGCCACTGTGGGTGTGAGGAAGGCAGTGCAGCACCATGACTGCAGCACAGGGGGTTCTTCTCCACCCCATCACCATGGGACTGCTCCTGCAGAGGCTCTTCCTCCTCCTCCTGCTGGGCTCCTGCCTCCACCCAGCTGCTGCCTTCCCCAAGGGCTGTTACCCCTCAGAAGAGGAAGGGCTGAAGACCTTTCGCTGCAGCAACGCTCAGCTGACCGAGGTCCCCAGAGACATCCCCAATGACACCAACAAGCTCTACCTGGACTTCAACCAAATCCCCTTCCTGCCTCGCGACGCCTTCCGGGACCTGCCCCTCCTGCTGGAGCTGGACCTGTCCCACAATGCCATCGCCAGAATCGAAAGCGGGGCTTTCCAGGGCCTGGCAGAGCACCTGCACTCTTTGGACTTGTCTTCCAACAGGCTGGTGTCGGTCAGCAAAGACTCCTTCAGCAACCTGAAAGCCAAGGTGAACCTGTCCAACAACCCATGGCTGTGTGACTGCCGGCTGCAGGAGCTGATCCGTGCAGTGGAGCTGGCGCCCGACTCCTCGGCGGGCATCGTGTGCGACTCCTCCACGCAGGAGGAGCACGTGGGCAAAGCTTTCCTGCAGCTCATTTCTGACACAGACTTCTGCAACGTGTACAAGAAGACCACGGACATCGCCATGCTGGTCACCATGTTCGGCTGGTTCGCCATGGTGATTTCCTACCTGGTCTACTACGTGCGGCAGAACCAGGAGGACGCCCGGCGGCACCTGGAATATCTCAAGTCACTGCCCAGCAAGCAGAGGCGATCGGAGGAGTCGTCCACCATCAGCACTGTGGTGTGAGCACCAGCACCCTGCAGGATGTGGGGATGTGTGGAGCTGGGGACCGGCCACTCCGGGGGCTCGCCTCGGCTGCAGGAGCTGTCAGCAGCCACTGGCATCGCACAGAGATACTCGTGGATTTGTTCTGTTCTCCTCCTGGCAGCAGCAGCCACGGCTGAGGAGTCCCTGGCTCTGGTGGCTGAGGTCAGGGATGGATATCAGCCATGAGCACGGAGGATTTGCAGCGTCCTCCCAAGTTATGGAGGACTGGAGCAACCCGGAGCATCCCCCTGGCATGCGGCCATTGCTCCGACTGACCTGGACATTTGGACTTCATCTAAAACTTTTTCTATTTCCTTTGCAGAGATCCCTTGGGGCATTAATGGAATCGGCGTTTTCACCTCTCCCCGGGTCGCCCAAGGGACGGTCTGGCAGCCCAGGCCCCTGATGGGAGGGCAGTGGGGAGGAGCAGTACAGTGCAAGGCCAGTTCCCTGCCAGGCCACTGGCCCTGGAGGGTCACAGGCTGCGAGCGCGGCCAGCAGGACCAAGGGGCAGGGGGTGGGGACACACCGGTTGGTGCCGCCCCATCTTCCGATTCACCTCCCTGCCCCTTTCCCGGCACTCTCGGGCCAGGCGGGGCAAAGGGTACGCGGGTCCCCCCTCGGACACGGGGTCACTGATGGGCAAACCCAGGGCCTTTCCCCTCGGGGTGTGGGGAACGAGAACCAAACGGGGAATGAGCTCCCTGGGGCAGAGCCCTCTGGGGCTGCCAGGGGATGTGGGTGCCGATGGAGGGGCAGCCAGGGCTCCTGGCAGCCCTGCAGGGAAGTTGGGGAGCGCGTTTCCCCTCGCTGCTCTCGGGGACCCCGTGGGAGGGTGTTTGCAGCACCCTCGGCCATCTGCTCGTGTCACTGCCGGGGCAGAGCAGTGGGGAGCTCCCACCTCATGAGCTGCTGACCAGTCACTGTGATGGGAAGCAGGATGGAGGGAGCTGCCACAGCTCCTCCGTCCTCTCCCCACTCCCACACTGCTGTCAGGAGCCTGAATCTCCCCTAAAATACCCCGAAGTCCCTTCTTGACACTTCCAGTATTGGGCTGCAGGTTCCTGGTGGCAGTGGTGGAGGCGGTGCTGAGCACGGGGATGGCACAGGCAGGGGTCAGTGCCCACTTTTGGGCATGCAGGGTCCAAGTAGCAACGCAGAGCAAAACCAGAGCAGCTCCAGACTCTTCCACCTGCTTGTCTGGACATCTGGTTCTGCTAGTTTTGGCCTTTTTTTAAACCGACCGATGCTAAATTGCCTTAACTCACCAAGAGCACCAACCAAAGCTGCTGGAACCGCCTCTGTACCGGGCCTGACCTGCGTTGTTGCCAGGCCCAGCCTCAGCCCCAGGTGTGGGCGGTGCAGGCAGAGCTCCGGCCCCACCGCTGCCTGTGCCCTCTCCCCGGTGCCGGTGGGAGCCGTGGCACTGAGCCGGCCCGGAGCAGGGCCCGCGCCCTTCCACAAGTGCCTAATTCCAGCACAGAGCAGCAGCTCTGCGACGCACAAACACCTCAGCCCCAGCTCCCATCCGGGCATCCCCGCAGCCCCACGGCAGCTCCTTACCCCTCCACAACGGGCTGAGGAGAAAAGGGGCGAGGGGGGACCCGACTGAGCCCCCCACCCCCGGCTGCTCCCCCCAGGTCACCGCTTGTGTCCGCAGCGTGGGGGATGCCGGGACCACCCGACCCATCAGTGTTTGGGTTAAGGGACATTTTAATTTTTACTTTATACGATAATAAAGTTGGATTTTACTTTGGAGCCGGTGGCCGGCATGTGCTGCTGTGTGTGTGTGTGTGTCTGTGGGTCACCGGCCCTGGTGACGTTGTGGCTGCAAAGGAAGGACGGAGGTGCCCGCGACAGCCGATGTCTTTGTGGGCAGGCGCTGGCAGAAACAGGACACCCGTCCCTCCGGTAACCCTGCCCCAGCCTTCAATAATGAACGGCCGCGGCTCGGCTCAGGTGGCTGGCACGGTGCCGGTCCCCGCGACACCCAGGACCCCGTGGAGTTGTTTCCCAGGGGGAGCAGCCCCCGGCATCGCTTGGCACACGGGCAGGGTGATGGCGGCAGGGAGGGACAAGCCCTTCAACACCACGGTCCCGCCGGTCCCCACAAGAGTCCTCTCCGGTCCCGGTTCGCCGGCGCCTCTCCCCGCGCGATCCGCGCTGGAGTCTTGTGCCACGGAAGGTGAAACCCTGGCCCTAACGCAGAGTGACAGCTCCCGCTCGTGGGACATTAACCTTGTTTGTCACTCGGCTTTCTCCAGACGCAGACCCCGGGCTCTGGAGCAGATGGCTGCTGTCCCCCGCTCCGGTCTCTCCCTGGGGATCCTCCTCCCGCGGCTCCGGGAGCAGCTGGGGAGGGCTGGGGGACACGCAGGACATGTGGCCCCAGCTGCCACCCTGTCCGTGGGGCCGTGGCTCCCTGGAGTCGTGCCGGTGTTCCGTCTCACGGGGCTGGATGATGCCGAGTCCCCCGGGGTCAGGCCTGCTCTGCATCCTGTCGGTGGAATTGCTTGGATGGAAACCATCAGGCTCATTACAGCCCACACTGATGAGCACAGGGGAAAGGAAATGTGTTCCAGGGGTTTGTCTGGGTCTGGAACAGCCACTGGCCTGTGTGGGTGTACAGGAGGATAAAATACATAAGAAGTCCAACAAAAATCTGCAGTAAGATTCAGGAAGGCAGCTTGGTCTGGGATGGATGGAATCGTGCTGGACTTAGGCTGTCAGTACTGTCAGATATTTCATCAAGTGTGACAATGGGGAAGAACAGAAAAATGAGCTTATGGAATATTTCCTGGGGGTGCTGTGGCCAACCTGGGGTCTCAGAAGCAGGGGGACACAGCCTGGCAGGTGGTTTGAATCCCTAGGAGGGATTTTCTCATCCCACTCTTTCCAGCTACGAGGTGCTGTGGGTCAGATCCTGCTGAGAACAGGAGCTGGAACTCTGCATGGTGGGTACAAGGGGCTCTGTGTTAAAGGCAACACTTCCCCTTCAGCAAGGAATTAGAATCATCCCTTTTAATACCCCTCTCTGGGTAATTCATTTCCTGGTGTGGATTTATCCTCAGGGATCAGCAGTGGGAGAATTAACAGCGTGACCTCCTTCTGTGCGTTCCAGCACGCTGGTAAATCTCTGTTATTAACTTCCAAGGAACTCTGCCTGGTCATTAACTGGCCTGTTCTTCTCTCCAGGATGGAGAAAAACGTGTCACTGGGACAAGATCTACGACCTGAATCCTCTTGGCAGGGATGACTCTTTGCCTGCTTGGCCCTGAAATGCCTTGGGAGCACAGGGATGGAGGAGAGCTCCTGGGAAGCCCCCAGGATATCCATGGGACACCCTGCCCGTGGGTCCATGCTGCCAGCAGCAGAGCTGGTGGCAGGAGAGGCTTTGGAGAGGTTTTGGGAGAAAGTTTTGGGAGAAAATTTTGGGAGAAGCTCTGTTTTCCCCAGCCCAAGAGTGAAGTGTGTTCCACAGAGGCGTCCCCAGACTGCATCCTGAACTTTGGACTGATTAGATTTCCAAGAGGGAAGGAAGGATGTCTAATTGTTTAATTTCCACAATTAGAAAAATATTTATCAATAATTAGGAGTGATGGCAGCGATTACACTGGGATTAAAGCCAGGCTACACTTCATCACCCGCCTTTCACTCAGGGACCTTATTTATTTCTTTCACCCCCCAAAAAAATCCACAGCTGCATTGCTGCCAATAATGAATCATCCTTGTTCACAGCCTGCACAGAACTCATTAATCCAATGATGCCAGTGGTTCTAGGGAGGCTGCTGGGCACATTGTGTGGTCACTGGGCTTGGGCAGGAGAAAATTCAATTTCAGCGGGTAGGAAAATGAAGCAGAGCTAAAAATCACAATAGCACTTCCTGTGCCTGTGGTTGAGAGCTCAGCGGTTCAGCCAGCCACGCGCTCCCCTCCAGACTCCCTGGTGATTTTCCCTCTCATCACTCATCCAAGGCAGGCATGGCTGAGTCCAGGGATCATTTTCCAACAGCTGCTCTTTTAAAATGAAGTTGTACCAATTGATAAAATTATGTGACCCTCAAAGTTTTCCCTCTCAGAGGGAAATGTGGTAGTTCCAGGTATTTTTCCTGTCTTAGGAGACCCGTCAGCCTCCATAACCTGGGGCTCAGTTTCATCCTCCTGTGGAAGCACCTGGGGCCTGGGGCTGTGGCACCTTTGGTGTCACCTGGGCACTCTTGGAACATTCTTGACTTTTGGTCAAGCTTTGTTTTCCACCAAAATGGCTCCTGGATGTGTCCTTGGAGGAATTCCTGGGGGATGGATTAATCAAGGCTGCAGCACACTTGTGCCAGGTGTGATGAGTACCTGGGATGTGCCAGTCCCAGGGCACCTGCTCTGCCTGCTTCCCGCAGCCCCTCTCCTTATCACTTGGGAGCAGGGGTCATGAGTTGTGTCCTGTGGTTCCTTCAACTCCTCTTGGCTTAAATTTAGAGGGAAAATCTCCATTGTGGGTTAATGAAGCTGCTGCAGGGAGTTACAAGACAACTTTCCCACCGGAGCAGAAGTGTCACTGTCACCCGATGGATGAGCCCTGTCACCACTTGCAGCTCTGCAGTGAATGTTTGAACACGTGTTCCTCAAGTGTTTCTCAAGTGGGTTGTTCCAGGCAGCTCTGATGAGAAAACAATGGGCTGCAGCTTCCAGCTGGCAGATTATTCCTGTTATTTTTGCCATTTGTGGATGTTTCAAAGCTCTTGTGTGCTGTCAGTACGTGCTGAGATCCAGGAGGTCTGTGTGGGGAAGAAGACAGGAAGTTTGAAGTTGTAAATTTACTATTTGTGAGGATTCCTCAGTTTTCTCCAGGTGTTATTGTGGTCCTTGGCACAGAGTGAGGTCAGAGCTGTGGGGCCAGGGCAGTTTCAAAGGGCTGAACCTTGCAGGAGCGATGCAATTGCTCCACCTCACCAAGAGCACCAGACACAGGATTCAACGATTCCTCCTGTAAAGCCAGAACCGAGCAGAAGAGGAGAATTTGAGGAAGGTTTGAAGCAGTGAGGAAGGATCTTGCAGTTCCTCATGAGCTGTTGCAGCTGTGGGAGGTAGAGAGGGATGGGAGCAGTTGAGGTGAGAGCTCACTGGAGCTGTGACAGGGAAGAGAGAGGTGTGAGGGATGTGTCAGCAACGAAAGGCTCAGCTCCAGCCGGATGCAGGGAACTTTCACACAGGAAAGGTCAGGGAGAAGCCACTTCCTGTCAGGTTTTTATGAGTCTCCACAGAATTACTGACACAAACTCCTTTGCAATGTGATACTTACATATTTGAGCTATTTTCCCACTTTTAGAATCATAGAATTCCAGGATGATTTGGGTTGGAAGGGACATTAAACCTCATCAGCTGCACCCCTGTCAATTCCAGGATGATTTCCACTGTCCCAGGTTGCTCCAAGCTCTACTCAGCCTGGCCTTGGACACTTCCAGGGATCCAGGGGCAGCCACAGCTTCTCTGGGCACCTGTGCCAGGGCCTGAGGAGCCTCACAGGGAAGGATTTCCTCTGTGTGTCCAACTCGAATTTCCCCACTCAGTCTGAAGTGGGCCCACTGAAGAAGTGGAGATGCTGTAGGAGCTTTTAGGAGGGAGTACAGTGACTCTCCATGGCACTTAGTATGTACTTATGGCTTTTTCCCCTCATAATTCATGCATGTGGCATTTCCTCCTGCTGAAATAGGCCAAGGGAACCAGGCAGCACCGTGGAGCCTGGCTCCTTCATCTGTCTCAGCCTGAGCTGTGCACCGTGTCCAGTTGGCAGCGAGGATAATCAGCCCAAGGGCAGTGGAAATGCTCATTACAGCACACTTTATTCCTCAGTATTTAATAAGTAATGACTCTGAAAAGCTCGGAGCGGGGTCTGCACCCGTGCCGTCTCCTGCTGTGTTCCTGTCACTATGGATAAGTTAAACTGGGTTGAATCGGGTCCATTTTTGGATGAATACCCACCAAGGAATTTCAAGATGTTGTAAGAAGTTGGGGTTGTTGAGTGGGAGATGCTTCTTTTGCTTGAGTTAGTTCTCCTTTGTGAAAAAAGGAGAAAAGTGGGCGCTACTTTCCACGGCTCAGTGTGTGTGTGTATAAAACTGAGTTCTCTGATGTCCCTCAACAAAGTGAGTCTGGAAGGCAGAAACTCCCACAGGGAACAGCTTAGAAAGAAGCTCTGAAAGCCCATGTTCCAGGAGCTGTGCCACGAGAGGCTCAGCTGGGGCTGGGGAACAGTTGGAGTTACACACAAAGTTCTTGATAGTGGTCAAATAATCTTTACTCACTCTGTGAGCAGGGTGATGGATCACTGCAGATCCAGCAGCTAACCTTCCAAAGCGGGTTGGGGTGAGCTTTCTCCGGGAAGAAAACGTTCCCATGAGCTCAGTGCTTTGGCAATTTGTATCATCCGGTGAACTCGTCAGGAATTCACAGCTGGTGTAAGAGGATCATCTGTTCCACAGCACCTGGGGCCAGCCGGGCCCTGTGCGAGGGTTTGGTGCAGCTCAAGGGGAAGATGCAGCAGGAGGAGGAGGTGGAAGAGGCTCTGCAGAATCTCTGCTTCCCTCTGGAATGTTCCCTCTTTATTCTGGGGACAAGTGAGAACCATAACCTGGCTCCTTAACCCTCCTGAGTGCTGGGCTGTGTAATCTGTTACTCACCCTGTCTTGGAGATTTGATTTTCCTTTCTCCTCATATCCAGGCTGGAACGTTTCAGAAACAGTGAAAGAAATGTGGGAAAAAAATAAAGAAAAAAAAAAGGAGGGGGAACGTAATGCTTTTAAATCTCAAAGATCAAATACTTCTGTTAATATCTGCTAGAAATTCCTCACAGAGATTTTGGCACATGCCAGTCTGGCACATAACTCCACCACAGCCACCTGCCATCCTGCCTGGAATTGTTTGTAGCTCCTTTGTGTTCTCTGAGCAGCACAAAGCTGTGGCGTGTCTGGTGTCACCACCAAGAAACAGACTCTGCACTAAGCCACGTGACAAACTTCCTTTTTTCCCCATTTAATTGCTTTTCCTTGCATGAATGCTGTGTTTTAAGCAGTGCTTTTTCCAATCTAAGGGGTTCCTGAATAGAGGAAAACCTAGGGGTGTATGAATGAGGATGTTTTGTTCCAAAGGGAATGGAGGATTCCAGGTTTGGCAGCTAAAATGAAAAGAACACCACAACACCAAGAATTCTTTCACAGCTGCTCTCTGGTTTTCCAATCTCTGCCAGTTTAATAGCAGGATTTTGCTCCATACATCCTGGCTTGAGGCCTGGCACAGGTCCGACACGTCACCTCATTGTTGGGACTGTAAGTTCCAGGACTACAAACCACTGTGAAAAGAACAGAGTTGGGGTTCCAGCCACTTTCCCTCTGCCTTAGGGTGGCCACCAGACATCCCCATGAGCCTTCCCAGTGCCCTGTGGGAGCTCCTGCCCTTCCAGAGATCCCTGAGCCTCTGGTTAAATCCCCCCCAGTTCCACAGCCTGCAGCAGATTCTGCAAAAAATCTTGAAAAATCAGCAGAGAATTTTCTAGCAGGTATTTCATGAAGGGAATTATTTCTTATGGGCACTGGATCATGAGGGTTGTCACTCACCAGTGACCTGGAAGGAAAAAAAAACCCACTGCACTGCTTCTACTTTGCTTGGAAATGCAGCTACACCTGTGAGTGCACTGACACGCTCCGCTGGCTCATTTCCTATCATTACTTTAATTCTACAATGCAAATTTCTTCCCAAAGGATGAGCAGAAATATCCCTGCTTTTGACCCCAATATTTCCTAATCCTCCCCAGAGCTCTGTGCCCAGCACTAATCAGCTATATTTAAATCAATGAGCTATATTTAAACAGATGTATTTTATATTTACCACAGCAGCTGGCGCAGTTCTGGTGGGAGTGGTGGTTTCTCCCAAAACCTGGCTGACAGCTGTCGATGGGAGTCATGGAGAAGCTGTTGTCCACGTACTGTATTGTAGGAACAGAGTTCAACTCATGCTTCAAAATGTGCCTCAGCTGCTGGAAAAACTTTCCAATCTGCTCTGCTGCCTAAAATTGAGAAGTATTGGGAGAATTAAAACATAGGTGGTTGATTTTTGTTGATTTAAAAATATCAGGAAATATTTTCTAGTCCTGATTTCCTGATTGACTGACTTGTCACCTTAATTGGGAGTGTTTCTTGGCTTCAATGGGCCTGGAATCAGACCTAGGATGTGAGCTGATCCCAGGATTTAATATTTAGAAGGCAGAGAGAACAGATTTTAGAAACTGGCTACAGTAGACTTAGTTTAAATTGCATTCCATTGACCAATTCATAAATCAAAAGTTTCATTTAGAAGACTGGAAGTTCAATATAAATAACAATGTTTATCCTTCTTTATTATTAAAAGCAAATACAAAGGAAGTAATGAGCCTGATGCTTTAACTGAGTTTTTTTAAAGCTATTTGTATCAATTTGACTTCTAAACCCATTTTTCTTCCTGAATGGAATTATTTAAAATCCACAAATCATCATTTATGATATTAATACCACAAAATCTGGGTAAAGATGGATTACTACCAGTCCTATCTGCAGGAGCTAGGGCAGAGGTGAGTGTTAAAGAGGCAGAGAAGACACGAGGTGACTGAGACAGAACCTGTCGGACTCTCCTGTTTGTCACATCTTCACAGTCATAAGGAACATTCTGGCAAACTTCTTCCCATCCTGGTGCAAATGGATTGACTGTGGATGGAAGAAAAAAGATCCATGAAAAAGGGGAAAATAGATTAGGTCCTTGTGGTTTCCAGTTCATTCTTTTGTTTAGTAAGAGTCAGAGGTCAACCAATGTAATATTGGAGGGAGAGGGGGGAAATACACTAAGCTGAGAGAATGGAACTAATGACTTACATAGCAACCTCAGGGTCCTAAAAGGTCTGAAGTTTTATGTAAAATTAAAAATCTTTAGGTCATGAAAGTTTCTTGACTTTATTTAGGGGAAAATATCCACAAAATTGTTCCATAACCTGTTGGGTCATTCCTCTTGGTGTGTGGTGAGAACAGAAATAGCAGCGAATGTGGTCAGAGAAATAAAGAATAGCTTCCTTCCCTCAGTGACAAACCATCTCTAAATCAAGGCAGCATCAGGGCTGATTTAACTTGTTTGTGGGATTAAACCACATCAGTATTGCCATGAGGGAGCTGTGAGGATCTTGCTTTAGCTCTGTGCAGTTTTCCAGAATCAAGCAAAAAATTCAAGGCTGGGATGGATATGGCAGGGGGGGAACTGAATGAGCTTTGAGGTCCCTTCCTACCCAAACCATTCTATGATTCTAAAACCAGAGTGGTCCCAGAATTACTAAAAATCAAATTCTGAAAACCTAAATATGACAGAGACAATAGGGCATATTATGGGCTATCTCCTTCTGACAATCCTCTCTAACCTTGGTAATACCTGCTCTTGCTAGGACTGTAAAAAGTTGAACACTAAATTTAACATAAAAACTGCGTTTTAGCTCCATCTGTGGGCAACAACAAAAAATACAGGGACTCAAAAAAAAAAAAA